>VWZD01004559.1:0-49304 GCA_013396695.1 Sakesphorus luctuosus | reverse complement strand
AGCACTGCATGGGGTTGTTGTGGCCAAAGTGCAGGACCCGGCACTTGGCCTTGTTGAACTTCATCCCATTGCAATCAGCCCATCTCTCAAGTCTATCCAGATCCCTCTGTAGAGCCCTCCTGCCTTCCAGCAGGTCAACACTCCCTCCCAACTTGGTGTCATCATCAAATTTGGTGGACAGCCTTAAATTTTTTTTGTTTTATATTAAAGCTCATGTACAACACAGGAGAGGAAATACAGTGTCGTTTGCATAGACATCTATTTTAAAACTTATTTTACTCATTTAGCTGAACTGAGATATCACTTCTTGTTCTAAAGAAAAACAAAGCAGTGTCTGTAGGAAGAAGTTGCAGCACATGGTAAGAACCTTTTCAGTAACAGGAAGGGAAGTTTTGTTGTGGTCTGTACGTGTCAGGCTCATTTGCTGAGCAGGGTAACAGAGTGAGATTTAGTTTAACCACATCCAAAATACACAGGAATTGGTATTACTTTTGTTGGTCAGGGATATGATGCAAACGAGGGGAAAAGCTGAACAATCAATGAATTGATGGGTACCATATACATTTGAGTTGTCTTCTTTGTGTATATATTGCACATATTCCAACCTGTACATATTCCAGTTAGTGCACCTTGCTTGGAAGGTTGTAAAGAAATAAGCAAACAGCAGAAAAAAATTTTTTTCCTATTTTTTTCCTATCTTCGGAGTAATTTTGTGTATCTACTTCATAACTTAGGGTTTTTGCAGGAAGATGAAAAGTGACCTCTGCATAATATTGTGTAAATAGAAGATTTCTCTTCCAAAAAGTTCCTGCCTTCTCACTGCTGCTCCTTGGAAAAGCCATGGAGGGAACTCCCCTCAGCCTCCTGGTAAAAGAAGGTGTGGTGACTTGCTGTGACTTTTGTGAGCAAGAAAGACTTCGTGAGAGAAGACAATAAAAGTGTGATGACTAAGCAGAGTGCTGAAACTTATCACATAAAGTACTACCACTATCTTATACTGAGTTTTATAGACTTTTATGAACTTACCAATTAAATGCTCCCTGCTTATCCTAATGTGCAGGCATAGAGAAACTGTACAAACAGAGGCAGGAAATACTCAGAACAGAAAGGGAAAATGAGTTACTGGGACAGCTGTCCTACAGCTCTGCTCAGTATAGCAGAGAAAGAAAAGTCTGTGAGGAATCGTTGTATCTCACACACAGCAAAGCAAACGGTGTGTTTGTTCCTCAGTCCCCCCTCCCACAGATCCCTCTCTCTCAGTGCAGGGCTGTGGGATCTGCTCCTGCAAACGGCGCAGGATGGAGAAACTGAGCCCAGCTCCTGTGCTGGCGAGGCTGGTTCTAATGTTGTATAGGCAGGACAGGAGAAAGACATTCTACCTAAGAATTAGCATTAATCTTTTCTCTCCAATAATCTGTTTTGCTTCTCATTGAGGCATTTTACCTTTGTCTCAGAATTATGTAATTTCTTTACCAAAAATAGCACAATAGAAATATTCATGGAAATTGTCCCCTGTCTAAACAGTGGATATAATTTTCTGTATTTATGAAACTGTGGGTAAACATTTAGGAAGTCTGAGTATTTCTGAAGAGATCATGGTTTAAAGGGCAGATAAGCCCTCAACAAACACACCTCCAACACTGTAGGACTACCTCATTAGCATTAAGGACTCTGACCTTCACTAAATCTTGAATATCTAACTTTCCAGGTTATCAAAGCCAACCTTGCTCAGGTGCCAGAGGCAGTGTGGGCATGGGAGCCTATGCAGGGTAATTTTCCTGCTAGGAAAAGACAACTTGGTTGTCAAACTACATCTGAGAAGAGTCCTCAGCAGGCCTGGATTTCTCTGAAGGACAAAAAGGTCTGGATTCTCCTCCCTATAAGCACCACCCATTCTGAGTCATCAGAGCTGGAAGTACTGGCATAATTGCAAAACATCTTCACACAGATGGTATGATGCAGTGTAGCTTACACAAGGATTCTTGAGCGAGATATTTGGCTGTTTAATCAAAATATTGTGAGAACAGGTTTGTATTGTTGGGTATTTTTCATCAGCATTTCTTCAAGAGGCTGAGAAGATGTTTTTCCTTTTTAGAGTCACAGGGTTACAGAGTAGAATCTTTTGTTGACTCGTTTCCAGATAAACACAGGAACATAATGTAAAGGTCACTTTGTGTTTTAAATTCAACTAGAATTCTGTTCCAAGTACTGTCTCTAGCATGTGTCCCATCTGCCATTCAAAACTTTTGAAACACAACTTCAACCAAAGTTATCTTGAGTGCAGATACTGCAAATCATCGTGAATTTTGAGCACTGTAGATCACAGAATCATAGAATCAGAATCAGTTGGGTTGGAAAAGACCTCCAAGATCATCAAGTCCAACCCTTGGTCCAACTTCAGTCCATTTACCAGATCATGGCACTCAGTGCCACGGCCAATCTCAGTTGAAAAATCTCCAGGGATGGGGAATCCACCACCTCTCTGGGCAGCCCATTCCAATACCTGATTCCTCTCTCTGGAAAGAATTTTTTTCTGATCTCCAACTTCAATTTCCCCTGGCAGAGCTTGAGCCCGTGCCCCCTTGTCCTATTGCTGAGTGCCTGGGAGAAGAGACCAACCTCCACCTGGCTGGAACGTCCCTTCAGGTAGTTCCAGACAGTGCTGAGGTCACCTCTGAGCCTCCTCTTCTCCAGGCTAAACAACCCCAGCTCCCTCAGCCTCTCCCCACAGCACTTGTGCTCCAGTCCCTTCACCAGCCTTGTTGCTCTTCTCGGGACCTGCTCCAGATGTGACGATGCTTTGTCACAAAGGCCCAGATCCCTGCAGCGCATGTACTTGTGTTGATTTCACTGAAACTCAGGGGTCACAAATAGTTTTGTGGTAAAGAAAATCTGCCTTTACAGCTATGGCTTCTTATCTGAAACAGTTTCAATTCTGACAACTTAAGTGGTAGCACTGAAATGTGTACATGAGATGTGTGGGACACTGGACTCATGGCAAGCCCCTGGATGCTCCCTCTGGCCCCTCCTCTCCATTGTCCTAAATATTTTGTAGTTGTTTAGGCATGTGCAGTGGATGCAAAGTATTAATAAATCTGAATTCTCCACTTACATCACTGGTAACATTTTGAGGACACTTTGCAGAGATATAAAAGGCAACCAATAGAATTTCAAAGTTTCAGGAACCTGATTTCCAGAGATTTTGAGTTCTTTTTATACCAGCTGAAGTGAATGAAACCATTTTCTGAAAATTGGGTTCCAGATATTGAAGTCTGGCAGACAAAGCTGGGTTATCCAAAATTAGAGGCCAGTTCTGAAAAGATAATTGTAAATGATGATCTCATAAAGGAAGTCTGAGACAAAGCCAAGACTAGAATCTAAGTCACCTGATGTCCAGTTCTGTGCATTAACCACAGCACAGATTTTTTAATACCGTGAGCTTGAATATTAACTTGTTAAAAAAATAAATGCAGTTTTCAAACCTCATCCACAGCATATGCAAAATTGTGTTTTGATGTAATTTGCTGAATTCTGGTAGCTGAAATCAATTTGCACCTCAAATTTTCAAAGGAAGGGGTTTCAAATAAATTCATTCTTTGCTGCAGTGAAGTTAAGCCCCATTCAAATGAATGTAAATTTTAACAAATTGATTAATGGGGTTTTTTAACCATTCTCTATCTGTTTTCTGCACTCTCAAATTCAGTTTTTACCAAATTCTTTTACATGACTGTATAGGTGGTTGCTGTAAAATACTGCAGGAGGTGAGAACATTGTTCATTGGTTTCCTGGTCTGTGGGATGCAAGAAAGCCAAACTGTTGCTGTTCTGCAGGGGTTTCACTCTGTCCTCCCTAAGCTCTCCTGCTCAGGGTCCTCCAGTGCTTGGAGAACTCCATATAATATTGGGCAGATTTGATTAAATGAGACACATTTCCAAATGAAGTGCAGTGTCTTTCTTTAAGGAGCTTTTCCAGAAGGCACACGAATCATGAACATGTGATATTGCTCAGAGTTTGAAGTGCACCTTCCATTTTTTTCAAAAGACTTGGTATTTTAAAGCCTACTTTTTTTGATCTTTACTAAGATTGAGCATGAAAGTGGAGAAATAACTGAAAAGGTGGATGCACTACTGGCTTCAAGTAAGGAAAGCCCTTCTCTTGTTACACTGAAAAATATCACAAACTTTCAACTAGCGATTTTGCAGAGATTATTTCAAATTGAATAAGACAAGAAGTAAAGGAACAGAAATACACGAGGGGAGTTTTGGGGTTTTTGTAAATTGCAGGTGAACATTGGATGTAGTAAAAACTTTTGTATGAGAATTTTTATGCTTCCTGACAAGGGAGATACTGATGTCTCAGGCTAGATAGTAACAGAGGAATGTGCTTTTGCATGGATTCCAATAGCCAGTCTGATGCAGAGAAAGTCTCAGATGGGAATAAGGCTGTGAAGTTGTTGCGTAAGTGATTAGAAGCAAAGAACTATCAGACATCTAAAGTGTGCCTGGCTCGAATTTCTCAACTTTGGCAGTTTTGAGGTCACTTGTATTTTAACATAATATTAATTGTTGAGGGGGGGGAAATGGAATCTTTCTCCCTTTAATCTTTCTCCCTTTAATCAACAGTTTATGAATACAGTAGCACAATCCAGATGCCAGTAATGCATTTTTTTCTGGCAATTGATTAACGTGCATAATAAGATGGATAGGCCTGTCTGCTGAGACACAGAACAGTGGGACACGGCACAGGGCTGTGAAGGAGAAGGAAATAATATTTTCTCTTATTATTTTCATTAAGTCTAATAGCTTTGAATATCCATGGAAATCAACAGCTGCTCCTAAGATGGATACAACATATTTCATGATTGCTCTGCTTCCTGTAATGTATGTAAATATTTGTTTCTGATTATTTTTGTGGGAATATCCTTTCTATGTGGAATTAGCTTTACAAGCAAAGCCACTGTTGGGAGAAACACCCTGATCAGGTTCCTAATCCTCCTGTGAGTGGGGATTCAAGACAGGAGGTGGCAGTCTCGAGTAGCAGCTCACTGCTGTCTCTGCTTAGTTAAACTCGGATCCAGATGGAGTCAGGGCTGGGCACAAGGAACTCAGGATCTCAGCTGTCCTTCTTAAACATCCCAACGACAAGCAGCATGGATATCGAAGATGGCAACAACTAGATTTGTCCTTTATGCCTGATAATTAAACATGTGGTTATTTAATAATTTAATGTGGAATTTTGTGAGTTTTCTTAGATTTTTTTTTAATATTTGGATCAATAGTTGCAAAAGGAAAGACTGCAGCACATTGCAAAGGCAGAATTTAATCTGTCTTGTTCTCCTCTGAGTTTGTTTCTTCTAACTAGGAAAATAATGCTGCAAACAAGAATAACTCATAATGAAATAGGGAATTGTTTTGTTCAAATGAGGGGTGTAACTAATTCTGGTCTCCTGTTTGTTATCCTGGGAGGTTGGGTGATTCTTCATCCCCTAACTGTGGTCTACAAGAAGGTCATGAGCTACTTCTGTCTCCCTCATGAACTACCACTACCACAAGTAATGGCAAGATAACCTACTTTCATTAATAATATCACTGATTGCAATTTTCTAATCAACAAAATCAGCACAAAACCTTGCAACTACACAGTCTCGGGAGAGAGGGGAACTTGATGACATCATTGTTTTTCCCCTGTGAAAATGCTTAGTTGGAAAAAGACAAAAGAAGATTAAATGAATCAGAGTAGCTCCATGCAACCTCCCACTTCTAATCTTTTTGAAGAATGTGAACCATTCACTGTTAAAAAATGTAACCAAGAGAGTTCTGCAGCATTGTTCATTTCTGCTGGGTATCCATAGTAAGAATTTTACTTGTAAATGTTATGGTAAATTTTGTATATCGATTGATTGGTTTTCCCTATAGCTCCACTTTTTAAAATGTGTATTTTGAGCCAGATCCCAATTTACAATTTTTTTTTTATTCAGATGCACATGAAAAGTCTTCATTTAAAAGTTTGCTAAGCAACAAATCCTTCAAATAGAACAAGTTGCAGCTCTGCTGTGCCTGGAAAGGATACATGCATGCAAGTCTCCATCCATAGCAGAAGTAATTTTCTGAGCTTGTTTTTTGTCATGGTCTGTGGACAAAAAATAGAATTTTCTTCTTCTTTCTCTGTGGTTTGAATGTTTCAGTGCATGCACAAATCTCTCTGCTCCACACAGACACGATAGTCTACCTGGATGGATCTGAATGCAGGATCAGGTTTTCTGTAACAGTCCCATCCTGTTAGACACAGCAGGCATTGTCAGGGAACTTTCTGTTTAATCTTTTTATTAAGCAAACATTTCCCTAAGTTTGCATAAGCAGTTGCACAGCCATGGCTTCCACACGGTCCTGTAATAACCAGCAGGGTGTGGTGATTCAATTTCCTCAGACTTCTCTTCTGACTACCAAAGAGTAATTTATTCCTCAGTTAACATAATTTCTTACTTGCTTTGTTTTTTCACTTCCTTTGTCTGTGGAAATCAGGGAGTTCATAGTTGTCTTTTTAGTGCAAAAACTGGGTGGGTGATGATTCTCTGAGCCCGATTCCCTAAAGAAATAAGAGTTATGTGATCATACTCAGCTTTCTCCAACATTCAGCACTAATAACATGGAACCCTGTTGGCCATTTCACTTCATGTGGAAGAGAGACAGAGGACTCCAGTCTTCCAGCTTCTTAGCAATTTTATGAAAATGGATGGCTGTGGGGAAGAAAGTTTGCTGCTCCCTTCTACTATCAAGGCATTTGTTAATTTAGAAGATATATGCTAAGTTTCAAATATCAAAAATTTTACATTTATTTGGAATCAAGATGACTTTTTGCATGTCTTTGTGTTTTAAATAGGCCACTGAAACTGTGAAAGAATGTGCAAAACTTCCTTCATACATGTTACATTCATATTAACCACAATTAGATTTTCAGCAGTTTAAAATCCTGGTCTAAGATACAGCAGCTGACTTTGCCTACCCTGAGTCAGCAGTACACCCATAAACTCTTCTGTTAGCGCATCTGAAGAGGGGTGAGGAACTTCTGCAGTGTTAATCCTGTCCACTGGCATGTTAGACGTAGAAGAAATGACCTCCGCATAGCCTGAAGCCCTTCTGGGAATTCACAAGCATGTGGCATCATGGGCAAGACTTTTGCCTGCACAAAAGATAAATGAATACCATTTGGGGACTTGAATATCTAAGCTCAACAAACAGAAAGAAAAAGACTGACTCATGTCCTTTTACAAACTCATACCAGTGAGCAGAATCCCATTTTAAATAAGGCCACAAGTGAAAATGGTTTCTTATGCTGAGAAAAAATGTGGATAGATGGAAACAGTATTTGAAGAACTGTGTAGTGGTTTGTGGCACTAAGGTGATCCATTCTTAGTGTGACAAAAAGTCCTTGTTAAATACACACCAGAGTTTTTAAGGAGATGTACTGAAAATATAGCTTGGACTGAATGACATGAGAAGATATTTAGGGAACTCTAGTCCTGTGTGTGGTAGAAGAGCCCAAGAAAAATGAGCAAGAAGTCCATGAGTAATGGAATCAGTGGTCTGGTTTCCAATGGATTTGTGCCTCATGCAAGTTTTCCCCCTGGCCCGTATGGTCTTTGTCCCTATGGCTTGTATCAAGAATAGTGTGACCATCAGGCCCAGGGCAGTGACCCTTCCCCTGTACTCTGCCTTGGTGAGGCCACACCTTGAGTATTGTGTTCAGTTCTGGGCCCCTCAGTTCAGGAAATAGATTGAGGGGCTGGAGTGGATCCAGAGAAGAGCAACAAGGCTGGTGAAGGGACTGGAGCACAAGTCCTGTGGGGAGAGGCTGAGGGAGCTGGGGTTGTTTAGCCTGGAGAAGAGGAGGCTCAGAGGTGACCTCAGCACTGTCTAGAACTACCTGAAGGGAAGTTCTAGCCAGGTGGGGGTTGGTCTCTTCTCCCAGGCACTCAGCAATAGGACAAGGGGGCACAGGCTCAAGCTCTGGCAGGGGAAATTGAAGTTGGAGATCAGAAAAAAATTCTTTCCAGAGAGAGTAATCAGGCATTGGAATGGGCTGCCCAGGGAGGGGGTGGATTCCCCATCCCTGGAGGTTTTTAAACTGAGATTGGATGTGGCACTGAGTGCCACAATCTGGTAAATGGACTGAAGTTGGACCAAGGGTTGGACTTGATCTTGGAGGTCTTTTCCAACCCAATCGATTCCATGATTGTCTCATATCTGGTAAAAATGGAGCTTTTTGCTATATCCTTTTCCATGGCTGCAGGCACCAGGTGGATCTCCTTCCCAGCTGGCTGCCTACTTCCACTAAACTTGGGGCCATTTTGTCTTGAAACCTGTGATTCAAATTCACTTGAACATCAGGCACTGGATTCAAAAGTTACTCGAAGATGAAGTGAAGACAGCAGAATAGGCACTCATGCACAAAATATGATGACAGAGACCTTTTTTCCTTAGGAAATCAGAACAGTTGGAGAAGACACTTTCTTCAGATTTGGTGATTTCCAGCACTGGCAAAGTCACCTCAGACTGGGGCATAGAAATGGGAGCAGCACTAAAACCTGCTTTCATGTTGCAGACCTGGTTTGTAGAGAGCTGAGGTATAGCTTTACAACATTGTACTCCTGTGGTGGTTTTGTTGACATTTATTTGAAACTTGGTTATTTATTAGGTGAAAATATGTAGAGTTAGAATTTTGGGTGTTGGTCTAAATCTATAGATTACATTTTTTTCAACTGTATCTTAGGTGGGTGTTATTGAGAGGATTAATTTTTCTAGGTGGGAGCTGCAGTGGGGATGAATGAGAAAACAAAATCCAGTAACAGATGCACAAAGCAATCTACCTGAACATATAGGTCAAGTTTAATAGGCACATTTTGTGAAGCAGAGCAATTTTCTGTTGTTGGTATCAACATCTTCATCTTTGATCTTCATCTCAGTAGGTCAGAACTCCATTGTTTTGCTAATGCTTTGGTCGACTTGAAAAATAATCCGCCTTTGACTATTTGAGAACGTGTAGCTGAAATTAAAAAAAAAAGCTTGAATGGAAAATGAAAGAGGAAACTATCAGAAGAACTGTTCATAATGGACATCTGTGCACATGTCCCCTCTGTCTCTGAAAACTTCATTTAGCTCCAGGTATGGGTTTAAATAAGCTACCTCATGTTTATTAGCACCAGCTAAAAATTTATTCTATACAGAGAATATACACAGTGTATACTTTGTGTCAGGCAATAAGAAAGAAAGGTAGGTTTCATGTAGATTATAACATTGCATGTAAAAATTATATGTCTTGACTGTACAAAATAAAAGTGCTTTATCTAGGTGCTTATCCAAGAGCAAACATTTTTCTACCAAATACAAAAAAACTGTTGACATAACTAGGATAGAAGAATCTGTATAGCTAGGTGTGATAAAAAGACTTCCTTGCCTCAATGAAATTCTCAGTAAGAATGTACCGTTCAGTAGGGCTTGTAACAGAATAATATTTCAGTTAAATAAAGTGTAACTTATGCTTCTAGAAAGTAATGAATTTTCTACAAGAACTATAAGTAGACTAGACCCTAGGAAGTGTTGTCTAGTAGCACAACTCTTATCCAGGGATAAGTTCTTTTTAAATCTGAGGAAGTTAATTCCTATTCCCATTTTTATTTCATTTCTTATATTACTCTATGAGATAGCAGGCTTCCTTATTTAATTCCTGCCTTCCAAGCCTTTCTTTTTCAATTTTAATGAGCAATCAACTGGCAGGGCATAAGCTCTTCTTTCAACAGCTGCAGTTTATAATATTGAACAATCTCAAGGTAGTGAGATAAGGATTCCCCTCTGTAAGGAATTCAGGGTG
This sequence comes from Sakesphorus luctuosus, assembly GCA_013396695.1. NCBI lineage: Eukaryota > Metazoa > Chordata > Aves > Passeriformes > Thamnophilidae > Sakesphorus > Sakesphorus luctuosus. The sequence continues at coordinate 39,437 of VWZD01004559.1, read as the reverse complement.
GTGTCAAACCTGCCAAATAACTTTCACAACACTCTGATATAGGTGATGTGACCAGAGTGCTCCAATGACTCCTGCCTGAGCAGTGCTGGTGGTGCTGTCAACTTGCATGGGCATCCTGACTGTCCAGACCTGTGCTTGTGTAAGCTCAGCCAACATCTGAATCAACTGCAGGGCCAAGAAAAGCAGTAGTGGTGGGTTTTCAGGCTCCTTAGACCATTTTCCTGCACTGAACTTAGTATTTGCCAGCAGGTTAGAACTGAGCCTTGTGTATCATCTGTGAGTTGCTGGGTATGTATGGGGAAACTTGAGCTGTCTTCAATACAGGGCTTCCATTAGATATCATGAAGTTAATTGACTTCTTTCTGTTAATATCAACAATTTATGTTTTACTACATGAATTTAAATGAGTAGTTTGGGGTGATCTTTGTACTTAGCCCAGTATGCAAACAAAATGGTTCTCTTGATTCTGTGAGTGGCTGTTTGTGTGACTGTGAGAGCAGACATGGGTCTGTGTTCCTGGCTGCAGGAGGGGCAGATGTTTAAGGATGCTGGAGACTGGGAGACTGCTTATGAGAAGTATTACTTACTACATATTCATGCTAGCCTGAAAAATCTTGCTTTGACACCATGTATTGGAAGTGTCTGTATCATGGAAAACAGGATTTAACCACAAAGGCAATGTAGAGTGTGACCCTGGTGACCAAGAGCACAGATCATACCCAGAGCAGCCATGATCTTCCTCTAACATGCTCAGTGTTAAGTCACAGGGGCCAGATTTTCTAGTACCACTTGCAGTGTTCTTTGGGTAGTATTTTTGATTTTATCAGCTTAAAAATTAACTGTTGCTCAAGAATATTTCACTGATTTCATTGGCAGATACCTAAGAAAATCTGAAGGGTACAGCTCATGTTCAGGACAGTCTTTCATTTATATTCTTTTTCCTTTCCTCCTCCACCCATTTTTTTTCTCCTTGAAGCCTTGAGTGTAGGGATAAAGCCTTAAGTATAGGGATTCTGGTCTCATGCCCTGAATTATGACCTCATTATTACAAACCAATTTCTGGTTGTCCTTTAGCAGTACCTCTGATAGATATGGGCATAGTAAAGTTAACAAAACCATGTAGTTTAACATCTAGAACCTGGGCTAAAAATTTAGTGCCAAAGCATGGAAAGTCTGGGAGTTTCCTAATGAAAATGAATAGACTGATTTTTTGAGACTGTAAAGATGGAGCCCCACAGTGGTATTGTACTCAGCTTTGCTCTTCTTAATACACAGTTTCACTTTTCCTATTGAAGAGAAGTAATTGACCAAGTGAAATGAATCACACCCTAAATTCCAGCCAGCTTCTCTCAGCAAGTGGTCAGTAATCAATGAAGAGAAAGAGAAAATTCAGAAGATGATTCATTCCCTCGATCTTTGATACCCGTTTCAGGATAGAGGAACTCATCCCTCAGAAGAAGGAAGGGATGCTGTATGTGCAGCTGTCATTGCTTAGCTTTCAAATAAATACTGCTCTAATAACCTTCTCCAACCTGTTTTGGGGACTGGAAACAAATGAAAATGCAGTCAATATTTGCAAATGCAAGTTCTGCAGCAATGTAAGTCATTCTGCCGTATTCCACCCTGCTCCACAGAGTAGCAGAGATTTTTTAATTTACCCACTCAGAACAAAGTGCTGATTTGGCTCTGTGCTTCTTGGAAACCGTCTTTGCTCTGCTATTTCCTGTTATTTTCTAAAGCTTTGTGTTTCAGATGTGAACGGGGACCTACTGAAGATCTCTTTACGTTTGTAGTGGTGTGACATGATTCCTTGGACAGATGGGTGTTGCTTGCAGGTAAAAAGCGAACGAGGGGAGTGAAAGCACAGCAGAAAGTTCTCTCGTTTTAGTTGGAGGCTTTGCTGCTTTACCGCCAGCACACCCTGGTGAGGAGCCGTCCCCAGCGCTGACCTTGCTTGACACGTTCAGCAGAAGCTGCTAAATCTCGTTTCCTCAGACTTCCAGCACTTTGCATGATTGTTCCTCCTTCCATCCCGAGGCACAGCCCCGCGGTGAGCCCGGGCTGGCACTCGCTGCTGCCGCGTTGGCAGCGGCGCTGGGCAGCTCCTGCCACACAGCTCTGCTGCAGCCTGAGCGACACCGGGAGCTGCCTGCGGGCCCCGCAGAGCTGCAGGGCAAGCAGGAACTTCTGAGCGCTTCTGGCTGCAGTAACAGATGATTCGGTTTAAAGACGAGGCATTGCCACTGTGTTTATTTCAATAATTGTAGTGCTTCGGTGTCTGCTAGTGTTTGTTGACACAGTAATTTATAGAATTTTGTTCGTGTGTCTTGGGAGAAGGGAACATATCCCTGCAGTGATCTGACACCTCATTTATGTTGGCCGCCTTCTTTCAAACCGTTTTGGATGCCAAACTGGATAAAGTGCAGTCCAAATCTGTGGATGATCTGACAGGACCCTAGTGGTCGTCCTTAAAACCATTCATACTTTCTGTTTTGTGACCTTGGCAGATCAGTGATGGGGAAATTTGCTCATATGCTGTCTGCACCTGCCAGCTTTGCCATGCAACAATAGGTCATTTCCTTTCCAAACATGACTGGCTTCTGATATCAGTGGGAAATTGGCAGCTCTCACATGAAAGCAGTAGATTCCACTTTCCTTTTTTGGGTTTTCATTGGGATAGGAAAGGATTTGTTATTGTTACGGGCCCAGAGCTCTATCAGAGCTCTCTTCCCCACTTAACTGCCTTTTCAGTCACTCAGAACAAGACTGTTAATACTGTAGAGCATAATCTGTTGTACTGTGTATGAGATTGCTCCGAGATAATTTTTTTCTCAGTATCATGGGCTTAATTCTAAACAGAACTGCACAACCTACAGTGAAAATATTTCTGTCTTCCTCTGTCTGTTGGTCTTTCTTCCTCATTTCTGTGAAAGAGTAAGAGAGCACAGAATAAAGTGTCTACCCAGTTGTAGGACTTAAGGAACAACATCATGGAATTGAAGTGTACTTTTCTCCCTATTTCTTTGTCACATCAAAAAGTTGATGTGAAGTGGCACTCATTTGGTTTCAGTTCTCTTCTCAAGAAATGACTGAAAGCTGTTGCAATGACTTCTTTGTAAGAGGTGTTTAAATCAGCAGGTAGGGAATCATTGGTGTTGGGCAATTGCCTCATCTCCAGCCCGAAGTATCACCTTTGCAAAGATCTACAAAGGAGTTACATTGCTGACAGTGAGGTGGTGAATTTTGTTTCCACTCTTAACAGCATAAAGCAGCTGCATTGACTCCAGCTGATTCAAAGGTTTGCTCTCTGAGAGTTAGGGTGAACCGTTTGTGCATCCAGTGTGTGTCAGTTACTGGAGATGGAAATAAAATCATGGTTTACTCTGTGCTTGCATGTAGCATTATTTATGAAACAGGTAATCGTATTTGTCTTAAAATCAAGGCAATGATCTCTTGTGTTCTGCCCATCTGTTCCAGACATCGACAGCATGTTCATCACCATGGTATTGGAACAGTCTGGTACACAAATAGCAATAAGCAGATATTAACATAATATTATTACTTGGTCCATAAAGCTAATGTTGGCAGAGATACCAGACATCACACACTGTGAGACAGTTTCTCAGATGATGTACTTTGTTCTGCTAGAATATGATAATATTCTGTGTAAAAATCAGTAAAAGGATGCTTTTCTGTTTGTTTCATGCAGGCAACAAGAACTGCCAATATTAGATAAATATACCTTTTTTTTCTCTGTACATTCAATACTTTACCATCTATTGCTATCTAGTTATAGAACAGCATTCTTTAGAAAACAAAAGAGCTTTTTAAATTTTTTTTACATGCATTAGATCAAATCAAACCACTGAAAATTCCCTTTTCCTTCCTTTCTCCCCCAGCTGCTGATACAGACTGATACAGGAGTGGCTTTTTACATGTAGAAGACCATTTATCTCAAACTTGGCCTAGTCAAGTTCAGGTCTGTTCAGCATGTGATCTTCTTGTGTAGTGTTGAAGGAGTGCCATGTGATTGCAGCCCACCAGGAAACTCCAAGTCGCTCAAAACATCCAGAACACCCACAAAACTTGGATGTTCCCTACTTGTCCTTATTCCCCTTCATAATCTCTTTTATACACGTTCAAAAGTCCAACTTCAAACACCTCCTTTTTGTTTGGTCACTTTTTCCTATGATATAATGTAAAGGGTTTTTTTTTCAGAGTTAAACAGACACACTTTTAAAATCTCTGGTATTTAAAATGCTGGTTAAAATAAGTAGATTCCTCTCGAGTGGTATATTTGTGCCAATCTGGTTAAATGAGTAGCCCATCCATATCTCATTTTTCTTCCCTTCTTAATCAGAATATATTCCTGGGAGACCTATTCTGTAAGTTTGTCTATAGAGGCTTCTATGTAGCAGCAAGATGGAGCCTTTTCATCTTGCAGCTTCACAACTGCAGAGTTGCAACCATGAAACAAAAGTGAAACCAAGAACTTACAGTAGTTCCTAGTTTTTATAAGCAACTTTTGCTTGCTTTGGAAGGCAAACTGCTGCTACATTAACATTTCTGTAAGCATTATAGTGCCCACACACGTGCTGCTCTAATGAAAGGGAACATGTTTATCTGAGCTGATTGTGGTGATGTTGGGAGAGACGAGCAGATTGTCTCAGACATTATTACTCTTTCAGTGAAAATGAAACTTACCTGGTCATGATATTGGTTCTGTCTCCATTTTTATATCCATAGCTTTTTTTAAAAAAGTTAACTACAATTATTAACTACTTTTAATAATCAACTATGAACTATTACAATAAACCACTTTAAAATGTAAGTAGATTGTTAAGAGCATTGTTTTCAAATGGGCTTTATGTGTGTGGAGCCATCCATTTGGATGAAAAGGCCAACAGGATTCTTGTTATAAAAACAGAGGATCAGTTCCCTACAGGTCAGCTCTGCCTTGAATACTTTTTGTATTTAAAATTAATTAAATCAATGAAATTTATAAAAATGAGCTTTTGGCTCAGCTGTGGGAAGGAGTCTAAAATCCTGGGTGACTCTCACACATGTCTAAATACCAGGAAGGGCAAAGTGCAGCATTTTTTCCTGTTATTCCCTGTTATCAACCTCAGTTATTAAGCAAGTGGTGGATATTAAGATCAACCTTGCCTTAAACATTTAATAGACATTACTTATTAGACACACTGCATGTGCCCCATTGTATTTCTTTCAGGGCATGTCTCTCACTGGATGCATGTCAGACTGTCCTTTGGGATATAGTCCAGTGAGCAGGAGAAATGTGTTTGAACTTGGCAAAATGGCAATAAACATGAAGTTATAATTGGAACTTTCTTGGAATACTCCCTCCTGTCTTCCTGTCATAGGCTGGTATCTTGGTGCCTGCAGCCAATTGCTCTGGAGCAACACTATGGAAAAGAATAAGTCATTTCTGACTGAGTTTAATGGGTTTATCAGGACTGAAAAAGCTACAGCTGGGCTAAATGCCATACTCATGGTTCATTTTATGTAGCTCTTTTTGTCATGTACAGTGATTGCCCACCAAAAGAAAACAAAAATGCATTGCTTCAGCTTCCATAAGAAAGACCTGTGGCACGTTTTGTCGTATCCCTGAATACAAGATGGTTCCAGAGCCCGCAATAATTGTAGCTCCCATGTCTACAATGGACATTGCAACAGTACATGTTGCCACTGCACAGTTTCCCCTTGTCCTCTTAGATAGACTGCCTCCTCCTCAGTAATCTTTGAGGTTTATGACATGGAGAACAAAACGTAACCACTAAAATAGAGCAAGTGGTTATTTTGCACAATTCTGAAGGACTACTGAAAGCAGGAGTTGGGGAGGATGTATGAGCCCACAGTTTTGTAGAACTGGGTGCCTTTCAAAATGGATGGCCAGAGTAAGGTTCTCATTCAATTCACCGAGTGTTAAATTGGACATACTCTAGGAAAGATGAGGCAGACTGTTTTGAATTATGAGGAGGGCTGGGATCTCGGATATTGTTACTTATCTGTTGATGGAAAGCACAGTAGCCCATTGTTCTTTCTGAACTACAGTACTAGAACAAAAAAGCAGTGAAAAATCATCACTGCAGGAGCTGTCACCTTGTTCCCATGTGTGCTAATCTCTTCCATGGGAATATCTCATGGACACAAACAGGAAAGCAAATGTAGTTGTCCTGATTTTTTTTTCCTGCAAATCCCATCACATATAAGAAACCTCTGTGGCTCTCTGCCTCACATGACCTTTTTGATGCTTTTGATTTAGGTATGATATTACTATGTCTCATGACCCATTTTAGCACATTTTGTATTTGGACATAAAAGCCCAGCTATGGAATGCATATTATATGGGGCAATATTGTGTTAGATAACAGCCAGATTTGAATAGCTAATCTCATGTATCCATTCACCCTTTTCTACATGGTACAAAAGGAATCTCATTAGTTAATGAATACAGGCAATGTGTGCAATGTGTTTAACTGAATTTAACTTGGAATTCCATTTATCAATGAGCTATTTTATCCTTAAATAGTTTTATTTTCTCAAGGTAAAAGGAACAAATAATGTGAATATCTTATCTCAAATAACATTATTTTTAATTATTTTTCACAATAGCAAGTGGAATTTAAATAGATATTTTAAGTTTTTAGTGGTGAATTTATAGTTTAAATTATATATCTGTTCTCTCCTTTTCATTGCTTTTAGGAAGAAACTGGAGCTGGTTCATCAGTGCCATATCATACTGTGGTTGGTCTCATGAAAAGGATCATATTGATGATTTAGTGCAACAACCTTTCCAGACATGAAAGGATACCTACCTCTTACCAGAAAATCTATAGGTGACTAACAGGTGGTAAACAGCCTTTAAGATCTGGGAAAAACATTTTGTTACACCTGGAAATCAATCTAGATCTGAATTACCTGCCATTGTGGATATCTTAGTCTTAATTCATGCCTTTCTACCACATTTCAAAATGTGTCCTGTGTCTGAGCACCCTTGCTTTCTTGGTTGGTTGTTTTTTATGTTTGTCAGTCATTACACAGTGCCATTTAGAATCAATTTAACACCCTTCCGTTGTGCTGCGTGGTTCCAGGGAGTGATGATTGCAGGATTAGCCTGCTCATAATTAAATGTTGCTGCCTCTTAGCTTGAAAATTAAACATCTCTGTGGAATTTAAGAGTTTCTTGCTTTATTTAGGTTGTGCATGTCAAAATAGTGTGGATAGGTGGACGAAGTCAGGGCAGACACAGTGCAATCTTAAAAAAAATCAAGAAGAAAAGACAGTGGGGGAGAGAGAGACAAAGAGAGGAAGAAGAGAACAAGAAACTGAGAGAAGGAAAACAAAATCACTCAAATCATTAGAACTGAATTGCTTGGAAAATTTCCACACGTATCTGAATCCTGACTGTAATTTCCTACGTTTGGCTTTGTACAATCTAAAGTTTCATGTCTGGACTCATTTTCCCTCACAGATGGGTCTTCAAAATTTGCAAGTGGTAAGTTGTGTAAAATAGGTGATGTTGACTGTTTGTGGAAGCCTCGAGGTGCACCTGTTTCAGCAAAGCAGGGGCTGGGTTCCTTACCAGTTGTGGACTAAAGAACCCATTGAATGCTTGCTCCTCATATTGGCTTATACCACTATGAAGGGTTTTACCTTTTGAATTCACTGATTAATCTTTTATGAAGAATGAAGCCTTTATTAATTTTATTTTTTCAAAATCTGCTATTAAAAAAATCACAGCATTTCACTCTTCAAAAACAGTTCTTTTCTTCTTCAAAGACTTGTTAAACTGATCTGTCCCATCCTCCTCAGAGGATTGTAGTGGCGTAATTCATGATACAAATGATGAGCTTCTGTTTGAAATAACAGGGATGATGATGACGCCTAATCCTGAACAGTTCTGTCTGTCCTGTGTTAGGGTAAAGATTAAGGTATTTGACTTTCTGTCTTGGTTTGAGGAGAAAAAACCCAAAAATGTTTACCCACAAGCTGGGGAGGGGGCCTCCTCCACAATAATCACGCCACTCTTTATCAAATTTAGAAGAGGAACTTTAATACAAGAAGGATAACTGTTCTTAACTGCTATGTATATATATATATATGTATATTTATGTAAACAGACCAGAGCAAACCGCTTCCCCAACAAGGGAAAAAAAAACAACCAACCAAACAACCACCCAAACAAAAAGGTTATACTTATGGCAGTATCAGTGTTACAGTCCGGGGCAGCCTGCAGTCAGCAGTGAGGCGCAGTCCGGGCAGGCAAGCAGAAGCCAGCGGCGAGGCGCAGTCCAGCAGGCAGGCAGAAACTAACAGCGAGGAGCAGCCCCGGCAGGGAAGCAGGCAGGCCAGCAGGCAGAAGCGAGGAGCCGTCCCCCACGAGCAGGCCAGCAGGCAGAAGCGAGGAGCCGTCCCCCACGAGCAGGCCAGCAGGCAGAAGCGAGGAGCCGTCCCCCACGAGCAGGCCAGCAGTCAGAAGCGAGGAGCCGTCCCCCACGAGCAGGCCAGTGGCAGGCAGCCCAGCAGCAAGGAGTGAGGCACAGTCCCGGGCAGGAGTCCGGGCAGGCAGCAGAAAACCCACAGCCAGGAGCCGTCCCGGCCGGAAGGCAACTGACTCCCCCCCGCCTCCCAACCCCCCTTCCCCTCAGCCGTGTGTAGTCCCCAAAACCAAAAGAGACAACCTGCCCCCACCCAAGAAATCAGCAGTTAACGACTCTTTTTGTTAACTCCTAGCATGGGCAGTTAGTGGCAGGGGAGAGAATTTACATAAGAATCCCAAACTACAACACTTTCTTAATTGAACCACAGCCTGAGCTTTTTACCTTGAGCTTTTGTTCCATTTAAGGATTCTTACTGAATAACAGTAATAAAAGATGAATCCCACCTGGTTTTCTGTTGATTGTTAGTTTAATTTAGTGTGTATGACTACTCAAAGTTTAGTCTGCCAGCCAAGGAAAGTATGTACTTATCAACATTACTGATAGGATAAACCAATTATGTAAGCTTAATTTCAAATCTCCCCAAATCCCATAATACTTAACAAGGTAAAACTCTTCAGTTGAAATGTACCTGTTTACAGAAAGATTCAACATCAAATAGAGGTTTAATTTAGAGCTTTGTGTAGACTAAGTGGCTTTGTTGCCTGCTATTTTTTTTCTTTTCTTCTGCTGTCCTTTTTAGGCATGAAGTATAGCAGGAAACTGAAAAGAAAGTATGGACAAGAAAAATGTAGGGTTGTAATGAAAGAGTTTTGAGAGCTGTCAGAAAGAGTTCTGTGCTTGCAAGGCTGAGGAGGCCGAAGCCCTGAACAGTCAGTGCTGTGTTTTGAGGGTCTGGTTAGTGCTGCATCTTTGAGCTGTAACAGTATTTCTCAAACTATGCCTAACCATTGCCTTGGCAGGACTTCAGATTAATCCTGTGGGGACAGGAAAGTGCCTGTGGAGCTTGGCAAAAGTTGCTTGTCCTTTCCTGCTGAAGATATGAGTTTGTTCCTGGGTAGTGTGGGAGGTGGCTCCTCCTTTCTCTCTGCATTTGTAGCCACCATGGAAACAGATAACTCCAGAAAATGGTCTAATATGCAACTGCAGGCCCAAATGTCATTATAGAGGTCTGAGACTCTCTCTCCTGACAGCTAAATTGTACATGCATGTGCAAGCAGTTTCACAATCTGCTAATGAATGCCTCAAACCAAGTTATATGGAGCTTCCAAGGAATGATACAGGGTGAGAACAAAATGCCAAGGGCCAGGAAAGACAAAAAGCACAAAGAACAGTTGAGAAAGATATTCAAAATGTAGATCATGGCAAGAGTAAAATATTATCGATGTCAGGTCATGAAACAAGAGGGGCATTCTGTAGCTGAATCACATGTTGTAAGTGTGCAGTACACGAAGTATGAAAGCTGCTGTGCCAGGCAGGTGTGTAAAAAGGATGAGCAAACAGAGGAGGATTGTGAACACAGAAATATTGAGAAGAGAGTCGTTGAAGAAGGAAGAGGTCAGGAAAGAGGCTGGTGGCACAAAAGCTGGTGTGGAAGAAAAGGGGTGTGACGATAGAAGGAAAGCTGAAAGAAAGTACAGCCACTGATTTGATTTGCTGTTTTTCATTAGAAATGTATCCTTTTGCCACTTCTGGATGCTATGCACACACATAAGAAAATACAAGCTTTTCAGCTTACCAGGGTGAAACTCCCTTCCAGAACTCTGGCATCAAAGCCAGCTACAAAACCCAATAAAGCAACCTTCAGTATTGAATCAATGTCAGTGTTCAATAACATCCGGTGCCAGGCAGGTTGATGCCAGCCCAGCTGGATGAATAAGTGCCAGAGCATTTAGATGATAATTGGTATGATGAATCGAACTCTTAAACAAACAGATACCTTGGCAAAGAGCAGAGCGGCCAAATTCCATGGAGCACTACCCTGCTATCTCTCCTGTTGCAAAATGCATGAGTCAGAGGTAGAAGATAACCCTGGGCAGTACCTGAAGGGAGCACCTGATCCCCACTCCAGCAAACCTGATGTTTCTGGGCCCTTTTCAAGGGTGCTTTCTAGCAGGACTCTGCCCCAGTGTGTATGAGGCATTCAATAAAGCTCTGCCGCAGTAAGGAATGTTCATTTGCTGGAAGGAAATGAGTGCTGAGAGCAGGACATCAGCTGCACAGGAGAGGGCAACCTCAAAGTCCATCCTCCTGTTGCACAGTTGTGGTCCAGAGTCTGAGCTGCCATTATAAAAACAAACAGGTCAGATCCTCAGCTGGCACAGAGACACAGGAGCTCAGCATATTAGCTCGGGCTCTGTCTCCTTTATCTCTTGTGGCACTGCAGATTATGATTTTTAAAATGCCCAGCAGATAACAGATGAAGTAAAGTGCACTGAATTCACCAGCAAACTTAAGTAAAAGCCCAAGCTGCTGAATTTATCCTTGGAATCATTTCAGTTGTGAGCTTTTTTTACCTTTCTTGTGGGTGCTGTCACACACGGCCTGTGGGAACAGTGGAATTGTCATATCTGGACGGTTTTGAGAACACCATTATTGAGATGGAAATAGATGCAGCTGAAGCAGAGCAACTGACTAGATCATCTCTTGGAATCTCTTCCAACTTTCTTTTTTCCCATGATTTCAGCAAACGCTGTTCTAAGCTGGCAATGTTACCTTGCTTCCACGAGGCTTGTGTCCCAGAAGCCCCCAGCTCCCAAACCCCTCTGCTTCCTCCCTGGCCACTGATAAAATACAAAATGTGGCATTTTCGGTTTTACAAAATATTGTGAAATCAGGCTCTGAACCATGGCAACAGTGTAAAGTGAAAAAAGAAAGATATTGAAGTTAATAGGTAACCAGCTTATTATAGTGTTTCATGTCTTGCTTAACATAATTTTCTACTTCAAATTTGGGTGACAGCTGCCACAAAACTTTGGTGCGCTCACAGCAGTACAGAAGCAAACTGGGCCTGAAGAAAGGAGGCAGAACAAGGTGCTAGATCTCCTTCTAGGAGCTTCCCAAAAGATATTTAGCTCACCAGAGTTGGACATCTGCTCTCTGAGCATTCTGCTATCTCTTCACAACCCCAAAGTGCTCTTGACACTTCACCCTGCCTGTGCCTCTTGTCTTTTGCCTCTGATTGGAGCCAATGTGAAACCTCTGGCTCCATCACCCTCACTGTAGGATGTGAAGCACAGGCCAGATGACCAGCAAAACCAAGAGGTAGAGCTGAACATCAGCTGGTTCGTGGTGATTCACAGACCAATAAGTTCCACAGCGTGCCTACAAGAAGCAATAAGTAGTAGTGAACCAGCACTTTAAATGATTCCAGAATAACACTTTCATCTCCATTACTATTTTTCTGACATCAGACTACACCTGAATATGGGTTCATTTGTTCTTTCCCTTCCAGTGGTACCACAAGTCCATCAGCAACTTAGTTCTCTCTTCCCTTTTACTTCCTAAATCAAGAATTAATAGGAAGAATTTGCTGACAACATTTTAGGTGTGCTGCCAACACATCCAATATGGACTGGTCATATTGTCTACAAAACACTGGTAGCTGACAAGTCCTGCAGAGAGATTATATACATGGGAGGACTGTGAGCAAGATGAGAGAGACACGCTGCTATTAATAAACTAAAATCAGTGTTTGCTTCCCAGCACTCCCAGTATCAAAACAGCCAGTTGCAATGTTGTGCCTTCCTGGTGCCTGACCTTCTTGGCAAGGCTGTTGTGCACCTATCAGCCTGTGAGCTTCCCACTCCATGGATCAGACACGGAGAAGGGGGAGGGGAAATGAAGGGCAGAGGAAAACAGAAGGGCAAATAAATACCTATTTTTTTTTCTGATTTTATACATAGTCTAGGGAAAAGGACCCAGCAAGGGGAAAATGGTATGTGAACACTGCTGTGCTAACATGACAGCTTTATGGGGTGGCAGTTCTGGGTTAGAAGCCAGATTCCTCCTACCTTAGGTTCAAGAACTGTTATGCAGGTGAAAAAAAGACATTTTCAGGGTAAAATTGTGGTAGGGTGGTAGAGAGCAGACCTGAAACCTTCCTTCACCCTGTGACTGTGTGGTGTGGTTATATAGCTAAAAAATATGGATGATTTAATATAAAATAAAAGCAGAAGAGGAAGGTGGAACAAATCCTGCTCTCTGTAGGCTGCAATGCCTGAGGTGACACTGCTCCTGTCCCACTGGCAGAGCAGGCATGGGGCCTTCATACCGCGCTGCAAGAACTGGGCTCGTGCAGCTGTAACATTCTTGCCCCATCATCTGTGCTCTTCTTCCTCCTTCCTTTCTCCTCTTACACCTGACTGCAGCCACTGCAGCTTGCTTTGTCTCTCCCTCCCTCACATCCTCTGTCCTCCTGTCCCCTCATTTCCCAGAACCTTCTCTGGCACACACCTTTTTGTGGCCTGGGGAGGAGAGAGATGAGAGCAGTGGAGGGCAGATCACCTGAGTGGAACCAGGAACCAGCAGAGTTCAACCTCAAAAACACGAATTAGTGGGTCAGGATGCTGCCCCAGGGTGGACAGGACTGAGGAAGGTGGTTACATGTCAGGTGCTCATGGCTTTCCTTTGGCTGCTCTGGTAGAGCACTTTAGCCCAAGCTGAAGAGAATTCTGCAGCTAACAGGATAAAGTAAACCTCTATTTTCACAGGCAGAATTCAGTCCTGGGGCATATGAATAATGTTTCCCTAACTGGCATCTGATACTGCTCCTTGCATTGTGCTTCTGATAGAGAGAGGCAAGTGAGGCCTCTCTGACCACCCAGTGGTTTGTAGTGTTCAAGAAAAACTGTGAATAACCCCCAAAGGCAGAAGGAGGGACAGGTCAAAAGTGCTACATGGGTTATAAATCATTGCTGAGAGCCCAGCTAGAGACCAGGCAGGGGTCCTGAGCCTGCTCATCCAGTTAGACAGGTACACGTGCAGACGTTCACCTGCAGGTGACATCACAGCAGCAGGTGACCTCAGCCCACGAATGGGCAGCAGAAAAACCTCCCTTCACCTCAAGAGCTGGGGGAGACTCGCTTTTCACACTGCCCTTCCCCCCTGCAGCCAGGGGTTGCTATGACTGCCACCCTGCTGGTGCGGTCACACAGGTCAAATATGGTCTTCTCAGGCATGGACATCATTATTTCCCTGAGATGAAACAGCAACCCAAACTCTTGTTAACCTGTGCCCTACTTCAGAAGTAAATCTAATTTGTGGGTTCATAGTTAGCTGGTGTTGGTTTGTTTGTGTGTCTGCTCTGACTTTGCTGGGTACATTTATGCAGTGCCACATGTGGCAGAGCTTTATTTATTGTGGCCTGTGAGCATTATTCCTCACAACAGAATATGGAATTGGGGTGGTTGGAGCTTTTTGTTTCACTAGGGAAGAAAAGAGTAAAAGCACAAATGTTAAAAATGTCCCTGCAAAACCAATTCTTGTGTTTAGCAGAGAATTAAGTGCTGTCTGCGAAATGAAGTTTGTCATCTGGGATGTTGCTCATCACTGTGACCTCATCACTGTCCAGAACTACCTGAAGGGAAGTTCTGGCCAGGTGGGGGTTGGTCTCTTCTCCCAGGCACTCAGCAATAGGACAAGGGGGCACTGGCTCAAGCTCTGCCAGGGGAAATTGAAGTTGGAGATCAGAAAAAAAATATTTACAGAGAGAGTAATCAGGCATTGGAATGGGCTGCCCAGAGAGGGGGTGGATTCCCCATCCCTGGAGGTTTTTCAACTGAGATTGGCCGTGGCACTGAGTGCCATGATCTGGTAAAGGGACTGGAGTTGGAGCAAGGGTTGGACTTGATGATCTCGGAGGTCTTTTCCAACCCAATCAATTCTATGATTCTATGATTCTATGATCTGATCACCATCCATGGAGTGCCTCAAGAGTTGTGCTGTACAGAGAGGAGAGAGACTCAAAGGATTCACTGGATTTCTGATGGCAAACGTCAAACAGAACAGGCATTGTTTCATAAATACAGAGTAATAGAGAAAGGGAAGTGGGAACTTCAACGATGGCCACCACAGAAGCAGCAAGTACAGCAAGATATGTGGTAGATTCATCTGTAGATTATGTTACCTAACAAGAAAAGGAACCCCAAACCCTTGGTAACCAATGCTCAGCATTACCCATTACAGTCAGCACAGTTTATTGACTTGTTGTAAGGAAGTGGATGTAACTGAAACCATGAAGAAGCAAGGAGCACGAGTGACTTGTCTTGGTGTTATTGTGGGGAGAAAAAGGGACAGGACTGCAGTTTCAGTTCCTCTGGGGCTTCAGCTCTATTCTGCTGCTGTCCAAGAGAAAGGGTCCCGTTCAGGCTGGTTATTTTTGCTGTACTTGGATGGCTGGAAGTCAGTATGTGAACATCCAACATCTAAAGCTTCTGCACAGGATGTTTCAGTGATCTCACAATCCACTTGGAAATTGTTCTTCCTGTCCTTTGAGCTTGTTGGAAGATAAACTTTGGTCAGTGTGTTATACTATGCCCTTTGTAATGAAATAATGTCGGATAATATGTATTTAGTGCGGATTTACATTCCCGAGCTGATTACAAGGAGCTGTTAAGACTTGTAAGGTTTAGCAGTGCCCTGTGTGTGAGTCTGGAATGATGTGTAGCATTGCAGTGCTCTCTCTGATGCTGTGGAAAAGGCCAGGGCCTAGGAATAAACCTGGCAACATCAACAACCAAAGTGCCAGCAATACAATTTGATGTGAGAATTTGCTGCAAGGGGTTGGTCAGAAAACCAGGCTCCTGTATTCTGAGTTCTTCCAGCTGTAACAGGTTGTTTCCTCTGAGGTCCCAGGCGTGAGAGTCTCTCCATGCCACTGCAAAAGCATTGCAGAAATATTTACTGTTCCCAAAGAACGCTGTGAAATGTCAACTAACTAATGCTTGTAAAAACCTTGTGATAAAAGCTGCAATGGCAGCGCAAAAAAAGGATTGTGACTTATCAATGCATGTGGGGGACAGAGGCCTCACAGAAGCCGGAGGTGCCCTGTGATGCTGCAGATGCTGCTGCGCTGCCCCCGCCGCTCCTCCCAGTGTCGGTGCAATGTTCAGTCCCCAGTTCTGCCCCTCACCCGGCGCGGAGCTGAGAGACAGAACAAGCAGCAGAGCGGGTTCTCCCGTTCCTCCCTGCAGCCGCGGGCCTGGCCGCATTCCCGAGGGACGATGTCCCTCCCACGCCCCCCGGACCAGCGCCGTGCTGGGACACAGAGGACCGATCGGGGCCGGGGGTCACACCCGGGCGGGGCTCGGGATCGCCTGGTCAGCGCTCGGCGCAGGGGAACGGGAACCACCGGGAGAAATAACGCTCTGCCCGGGCTGCAGCGGGATGGAGGGGTTGAGGGAGGGATGGAAGGATGGAGCCCGGGAGAGGACAGATACAGGGATGAACCCCGGGATGTATTCCGGGATCTCTCCGTGGCGCGCCCCACCGAGGCCCCGCCCCCAGCGCCGAGGCNGCCATGTAAGCGCTGCTCGGAGAGCGGCCGCCCCGTTTCCTGGTCGGGCTCCGGCGGCCATTTTGGGCTGAGGCGCAGCGCGGAGGCCGCGGAGCGGGCGCGGGCGGACGGGCCGAGCCGAGCGCCGGGCGATCGCGGCTCTCTCGGACCAGCGCACCGCGGAGCGCCTGCCTCGGCGGCGGGAGGTGCCGCCGCACCGCCCCCCTCACAGCGCGCTCGCCGTCCCTCGGGCCGCGGGCCCCACGGACATGTCCAGCATGAACCCCGAATAGTGAGTGCGGGGTAGGGCGGCCGCAGGACCGCGCTGCGGGCGCCGCGGGGTGCGGGGGGGACCGGGCCAAACCCGCGGGTTCCAAGGCCCACCCCCAGGTCCCCACGGGGCCGCGCCCGGGCCGGGCGGTGGGATGGGAGATGGGCGCTCGGCGGGGCCGCCCCAGGGGGGTGCGGGGGGCCGTGAGGGGTCAATGGTGTCCCCGCTGCCATCCGGCATCGCCGCCCCAGCTCCCTGGGAGCGCCATCGGGGGCAGCCGGCGGCGATTTTCCCGAAGCTCGGGAAGCACAGCGGGGCCTGGGCTCCAACAAGTGACCGGGGGGGCACCGGCGACCGGGGAAAGGCGATCGGCCCGGCCCGCCGAGACTCGGCAGCCAGGGGTCCACCCTTCGCCTGAGCTGCGAGTCATGTGTGTGTCACATGGCTCTTGCAAAACACTTTTTGCCTATGTAGATTTTGCAACGCCGTGCCTTGATAATGGAGCGTTCTCGGGGCCGACTGGAGCCGAAATAGCACTTGCCTAGAAAGCCTGGTGATGATGACACAGGGGTTTTGGGGGAGGGTCGTTGTGCGAGTGTGGCCTTTCCCTTTAGCCGGCCTGCTCGGGAGTGGGGGTGTCCGGCTCTCTCTTCGGGGGTTGTTTGTGTCCTGTTAAATCCTGGGAGCTGTGTCCTTCCCACCGGGCTGTGGGGAACAGGGAACATTGTTTGCTCCTTCCTTTTTTTGAGTGGATGAGAGGAGGGACTTGGCGTTAGTTTAAAAAGCACTTTAAAAATCAGCTGCTGTGCTCCCGACCCTTTAACCTTCTAGGGTGTGTTTAGGATTCCTTCACGGAGGTGGCTTTGCTGGCACTGCAGTTCGGAGGTGGTGAAACCACCGTGCCCTCTGATGTCACTCAAGTCGTTCTGTACCGAAACCCACCTTTGGGGTGGCATTGCTGCTCTGGGCACCCGTGGACTCTGCTCCCGGGAGACACTGCAAGAACCTCTGTCCTCCCAGCCTGCTTTTCCACACAGCTGAGTCTCCTGACTCTCCTGTCTGTAGCTCCTGTGGCTGTTTGCACAAATGTTAACTCTGGGTCCGCTAAAATCACCTGAGGAGCAAACAAGTATCACCAGCGAGTGAGATGGAGTAGGTGAAGACCGAGAGGTACAGCCAGGAACTCGAGTTACGTCTTGGCAAGGTTACACCCAAACTTGCTCGTGTACTTTAGGAAAACACCAAAACAGTAGCTGGAGGTAGGCAGGGGATGAAAAGCCAACAAACTGGGGGTGTTTCTGTGGCCCTGATGGCTCTCAAGAGTTAAACTCAAATTTACCTCGCGGACTTTCTGAGTTTTAACACCTGCAAAGTGTTGGGCCGCTAACAGAAACAGGTCAGAGGGGGCTTTTTCCATGGATTTGGGTTTTTGCCTTTCCTGAAGTCTCACTGCTCTCTAGAATGATGCAGAAAGGCCTTCCCTGTAAGGAGGTACTGAATGCTGCTTTGAGTAGAGGGGAAAAACGTTCACTTCTCAGTGAAGAGTGCTTGTTCCTGGTGGAACAAGCCGAGTTCTTGAAAGTGAAACCAAGAGGAAAAGCTGTGTTTTGAGATTAACTTGTAGCGTTCAATTGCCACTTCCTGGAAGGGTTTTGTCTGCAGGATGAGGGGAGGGCATAGGAAGGGTGTGGTGAGATGGACAGATACCTGTCATTGTAATTGGTGTTCTTGGGTCCGTGTTAAACCAGGAGTAAGATTTAAGGGATTAGGACGTTATTCCTTCTAGTTCCCTGTAACAGATATGTCCATTTTTCCTCTTAGAAGTGCCTTGCCTATAATGTAACACATTCTCACTTCCTTATCACAGCTTCATATCAGGCTGTAGCCCCAAGTTCTCTGTTCTGGGCATTCCAAAACTCTGTCAGAAGTCAGTGGGATGGTTAAAATTTCTTACTGCTTCCTTCAGTTTTCCTGTTAAAGTTACAGGATTAGGCTCTGCTCATGCCAGGGTCTGAAGGGGGAGGGATGTGTCGTTCTGAGAGCTGGGAAACTTCAGGGCTGTGGGACAGCCTGCTGGGCTCTGTTTTTTCCTTGAGTGCAGGAGCTGAAGAGGAGTGGATGAGATATTAGAGTTGGTTTTTGGAAGCTAAGTTCTGAAAACACCTGTCAGCCTAACACTGGGCTGTATTCCTTCTGTGTATCTCCCTCCCTGCTGGTGTTTAAATGTGCAAAATGTCAGTGTTGACTGTTGTGCCCAGATCGTGTCAGGTTCAGCATGTCCTACCCCTTCTGCAGCTTGGCTGACTGGCACAAACACACTGGTGGGTGCACTGTCTGACAGCCAGGTCTTACCAGAAAGATCTTGATTAGTGTTCTGTAGTGTCTGGATCTTATTCTAGATACCTGCAAGCACAGATGAAGAAATTAAGTAGGTTTTGGAATAAATCTGGGGTTATATTTGCGTTCCTCAGGAGCGTTGGAGAATACCTGTGAGGGGGTTTCAGTCTTATGTGACAGCTCCTGAGTCGCTGGAATCATCTGAAATACTTTGTGTTCTAACCTTTCTAAACAGCCATCCACAATGCAAAGTGGCATTACGTCTTCTGGGGTCTGTTTACTTACACAAACTGTGTAATCAGAGTGACAGTCATGCTCTTCTTCGCTAAAATTTCTGGGGTGGTAGAGCAAAGACTGAGGATTGACGCTGCCTGAGTACCTGTTTACAGTAAACTTGCAGTGACATCACTGATTAAAGCCGATTCCAGGAGTTCCTTGTTGGAGACAGATGACTACCTAGTCTTGTCTCTTTTGGCATAAAACCTTCGTGGCATTTAGAAACTCCCCACATGCCTCCCTGTGTAAACAGCAGCACCTTCGAGGCCCGCAGGCCCCTTGTTCCACACAGCCTGGGCCAGGGCTGTCCTTCTCTTCATTTCCTGGTTTTCTGCTGAACTGCTGACACAGGACGTATAGGAGGATGCTGCACTGCTCAGAACATCAACAGGCCTGGTTTAGAGGTGCCTTTTTTTAAATTTTACAAGAGACAGTTAAACTTCACATGTTTGTCCTTTATCTCTTGGGCAAGAGGAAGTTACTGTATCCCCTTGGTGATGGGAGGCATTTGAAAGCCTCACTGCTGCTGACTGAACCTGCCTTGCCGCACATGCTCTCCCAGTGTCATCTCTCTAAGGGTCCCAAGTGCGACTTGCTCATGTAAATGGTGAGAAATAATGGAATGATTAACCTGAATTCCTGCTGTCTTCCAAGTAGTGTGGAAAAGGCTGTGCTGCAAAGCTCAGCCAGCTTTATGAAGGCTCCCTAAAGTGCAGGAGCTCCTGAGTTTGAGTCTCCAGGTTTCAAGAGCAGAATTCAGTGCCTTCGGAAATGGTGGTGCAGCTCTTTGGGAGTAAATACCAAAATCAACCTGTGTGGCTTGTTGGACACATTGCTGCAGTTGAACCCACTTACAAAAGTATTCTGTTGGTGTAGTTCAGTGTAGAAGTCATTTCTGCGGGGGGTTTGTATGTAGTTTTAATTTTACTTGATGTGAACTGTTGCTGTACTTGAGAGCTGTCTGAAACATTACACTGTGTAACAGGCTGCGTGTTTGGATCTCACAGCCCTCCTATATAGGCATCTGTAGGTTTTAAAGCTTTAAAAGGTACAGCTTCCAAACTGTACTTGGAAAGGAAGGCACTATATTATTGGAATATGGAGTGTTTTAAAAAATTAAAGACCTAAATTGCGAGGTTCTCTTTCAGTTTCCCAATTGATGCACGTCTAAGCATCAGTCTTGCTTACCTGGCAGAAGGAGGTTTTTGTGACAAGTTTCTGAGGTCACAGGCAGAGCTAACTCAGGAAAGGCTCTTTCCAGCCCTGCTGGAGCTGGACTGGTGCTGGCCCTGGGTTTGGTGGGGGTGAGGCAGGTTGCTGAAGACCACCATGGCAGCCTGTGGTTAACACTTGCTTCTGGAAATACTGAGGCCCAAAGTGAGGGTAGGTCTGAATAGCAGAGATGTCAAAGCCAGTATTTAAGGCTTCTGAGTTCTGGTGTTAACAATAGTCCTGGGCATAAGCTGTTATTGTTCTTGTTTGCTTCTGACCAGTAACACTTAATGGCAGGGTAGGTTTGGTTGGGAGCTGCTGGTAGTGCTACGATAACAGAGGAAGACAAATTACCTGATGTCTGGGGGAACCTGATTTACCCTTGCAAGCAAGAGGAGGCTTCTAAGGGAATCTCAGACTCAGAGCTGAAGCCTTT
Organism: Sakesphorus luctuosus; assembly: GCA_013396695.1. Classification (NCBI taxonomy): domain Eukaryota; kingdom Metazoa; phylum Chordata; class Aves; order Passeriformes; family Thamnophilidae; genus Sakesphorus; species Sakesphorus luctuosus. The sequence goes on along the minus strand of VWZD01004559.1, from coordinate 18,951 downwards.
CCTATACCAGGAAGGAGTTACTTTTTCCTACTAATTTTTGTGAAGACAATTTAGTGCTAATATTCAGGTGTCAGTATCCTTAAGGGGATTATTATGTGCTGCAAACTCAGACACTTTCAGATGTATTAGTGCTTACTTTGAGTAATAAATATGTAACTTCAGGATTGCTGACAATTTTGGGTATGCAGGAAACTGAACAACCAGAACTTCCTGCTGGAGTCAGAAGGAGCTGTGTGAAGGCTGAGGCTTCATGGTGGGGAAGAAGGCAGAGGTGTAAGAGTGTCTTGGACTTCACCTTGGTCTCCAGGTTACAGAGAGTTTCTGCTGCTTTTAGGGATCTAAACAATTAGTGGGGCTAAGAAGTTTTCTAAACAGTAATAAGACTTCAGTCATCTTGAATCTGTCAAGATCCGTGGGTTGTGATGCAATATCACTGAGGTCCCCTGAACACTTTGGTTAATAACTGTCACTCTCCTAAAACCATCTTGTCTTGTATTAGTACATGACTTGACAGGTGGAGTGGTGACTTCTGTGACTGCAAGCTGGTAGGTATCCTTTGACTTTGATTATTCTTTTTAAATACCTTGAGTGCTTTCAGCGTTTCACTGTGAGGGAAGGTTGCGTTTTAAGGATCAGCTCATTAGTTGCTACATTTACCACTTCTGACTTCTCTCCAGCCTTGAGAGGAGTGCTGCAGAAACTGGAAGTTTCAGCTGGGTGTGTTCCTGCAGCCCAGGGCCAGCCGGGGTGAGAGTCTCTTGGGCACCGAGCAGAGGAGGGGTGAAAGGCTGAGCAGCTGACCATCTGCTTGGCTGTTATCAGCTAGGGATGGATGCAGTTTCCTGGCTGGATTCCTGCCAGCCAGTCAGTGGCAGTGCTGGGGAATAGTAGGTGGGGACAGTTGATTTCAGGCATTTACATAAACTTAATCTTGGTTAAGTGGACATAAATATATATATGTTAAACTCTTGTGAACAGGACTTACTCCTTACTGCTACAGGGCTGAAGAGTTGTAAACTGAGAATGAGTTAGTGTAGTACTTAAAAAGCAAAATAACTTGTGTAGGTGGTGGTTTGTTGCTTTTTCTCTGCTATTTGTTCTCTAGTATGAAATTTCCCCATTAGTCTTAGGACTAACACAGAAATTTATGTTTGGCCAACAATGAGATCTTCACTATTCTTTAAAGTGTAAATCGAGGTTGGTCACTAATGACACTGCACTTCTTCCTTAATGTTGGGAAGGCTCAACACTTGGCAGGAAAAGAATTGTCAGCTCTTCCAGTGTGCCTTGAGAATTGCTGCTGTGGTGCCTGACATCCCCCAGAGATGTGTCCTCATCTGGCAGTAACTTTAGCTTTAATTCCTGAAAGGCAGGTGGAGTATTGGTCACTGCTAATGGTCTGTCCTGGAAGGGGGATGCTCATTTTGCTTTAACAGGCCACTACACTTAAGTGCTCAGAGTTTGTGTACTTAAATTGCATATTGTGCTGTTGCATTCTGTTGGAACTTACATGTGGGTAACTTAAACTGAGGAAAGAAATGCTTTAATTTGGGCAGTTCTGTGATGTTTGTGAAGACTCTGACTCTGAAGATGCAGAGAAAATGGCTCTGGTGGGCAGCAGGCTGTTACTGCCACCTGCATATTACTGGAGTTACTCAACCTAGCAGTGAGGCTTTCACTTAATTGCAAAGCATGATTTTCATCTCTGCTAAGCCACAAAGGGCTGGAGTAGGACTGTGTTAGTCTTGCTGATTGTCCCACTAATATCCCCAGAGTAACTTCTAGGAAGGCAGTTCCACACAAATGCTGTGTCCAGAGCAACTGCTTCACACTTCCCTTACCAAGTACATTGTGAGTGTCTAAACCAGACAGAGGAGCTTGGAGCTGTAGGTGAATTTCCTAGCAGTGAATTAATTTACCCTTCTCAAACATCATAATACACTGGCTGTAAGGAACTTGGTTCTTGACAGTGTTTTTCATCAAGTGACCTAATTTTTTTTTTCCTTCTGCAGTGACTATTTATTCAAGCTACTTCTGATTGGAGACTCCGGTGTTGGGAAATCTTGCCTTCTACTTAGGTTTGCAGTAAGTGATCATGCTTGAAAACTTCATGTAACAAAGCTACGTAGCAAGAACTCTCCATTCCAGTAGTTCCTGTAGCAGGGTTGGTGTCTGTCAGGTCTGCTATACCAAGGAATAACTATAGTATTGCCAAGCCCTTCTATCTCCTGAATTTGTTTCTAGCTGATGTATTTGAGTAAATTAGGAAGAAACAATATCAAGACTATGTCCAGTTAGGTTTAATTCTACATTTCCTGTTACTAAAGAACAAGGTATCTTAATTTAACTTCCATCATTACAGTAGTGTCAGAACACCAAAGATGAAAGTCCATACTTCAATTCTGGGGTGTGTGTCTTCAGGCATGAGGGGTACAAATGTGTCAGGGCAAGACCTTGATCAGTTACTACTTGATAAGAACATTTTCTGTCAGATGAAGTTTGGTAGTGCATTGAAAAGATCTACCAGTTGTTTAGTCAGAGGAGCAATTTAAATAATAATCTGAGAATAGTGAGACCTTATGCCTCCTTTAGGGAATGTTAAAACTGCTGATGGGCTGCTCTGGCTGAAATCTGACGCAAGAAACTTCAGTTTTCCTGTCTACAAGAAAATTTCAAATGGGTTTGACAGCTCTTAGTAGAAAAATCTGAAGTCCATTGAACTTCTTATCTATGTCTGTGCTAAAGTGCAGCTTTATGTTGCCATGGGAGGAGAGGAAAGAAGGGAGAATATGGAACTTTAACTTAGCAAAGTGTGGTGCTGCTGCAAGGGGATGCCTGAACGAGTGCTTTGGGCACCTCTGGGAAGCACCTGTGGTGTTACTAATATGGGATGGTGGTCTGGAGTGTACAAATAGGCTCAGTTACAGCCACTGGAGCTGCTGGTGGTGCAGTGTTAGGGCAGGGAGGCACTAAAACCAGTGTGACCAGGAGAGGGATGTCACCTGCTCTGCTCACAGCATGGAGGCAGTGGATTGGAAGTACTCCCAGAGCAGTCCAGCCTGCTTCTCTTGCAGATACTTTTGAATTAGTTCTGGTTTCATGTGAATAATCCAACTTTTTGATAGCCAGCTTAAGTTTGTGCTCAGTTATCTAATGTTTTTTTTTTCAACTAAGTAGCTTTCTCCTTTGGAAAAATGTGACTTTCCAGCATAAGCTGTTTTACCCTGACATAAGGAATTACCACAGCATTCACTTACCTATGTTCTTCCTGCTGTAGGTTAAACTCCAGGCTTTTCAAACATACCCTTCTGAGCACTGAAATGTTAAGGAAATAAATGTCATGTCATTCTGACAGGCTTAATATTTTATTCTTGCTTGAACGTATCACCTAAGATGTCTTCCATTCACAGCCCAAATAAATCCTTTGCTTTTCTGATACCTACTGGTTGCATAAAGCCTTTTGTGGTATCTTGTACGTGAAGTTCTGTCCTACAGGTACTTCAGGAATAAAAACTTCCTTCATGCTGACAAGCTGACGATCAGTAGGAGGTAGCAAATGCTGATCCAGCACTTCTGTGTGCTTTAAGGCCTGCTAGAGGCTGCAGCCAGGTCCCTGCCAGCTGCTAAACAGTGTTTTCCTTCCTGTATTGACACAGGCTGAGAGCAGAGGGCTTAGCACAAGTACCTGAGCTGTGTAACTCTAACCTGCCCTGGCAACCATCTGCAGCAGAGGATCTGAAATACATGGGTGGAGTGTGACTGAGGCAAAGCCTCTGACTTGCTGTGGGTGGCTGCTGTAAAAAACAGATGAAAAACCATCAAAGGAAAATAAAAATATGATGCATTTTATTAACCACAGTGGTTATTCTAAGTGGCTGTTCAGTCTGCCAACGTGAGCAAAGACTGGATTTTACACTACAGTTCCCAAGGACTTAACACTGCAGGATTTCCAGGGGGAAAAAAAAGGCTTTTTTACTAGTTTTGGACCACAGATCTAGTTGTTTTTGTTGTGCTTTTGAAAAACCTTGCAGAATTTTTGAGAAGTAGATACTTGGTGGAAATCCCTAACTGTCTCTTGGACTTTGCCATGAGCAGTCAGGCTGGTTTTCCAAGGAAATGAAGTACCTTTGTGTGCCTGATGCATAATGAAGGAGGTGCCTGCAGAATAGGTGCAGCTGCCTTGACTTACGTTCACTCTCTCTCCTAGGATGACACGTACACAGAAAGTTACATCAGCACGATTGGTGTGGACTTCAAAATCAGAACTATAGAACTAGATGGGAAAACAATCAAGCTTCAGATAGTAAGTAGTATTTCTCAACTCCTGGGTGCTTTAATCTGTTGGAACACAGAATTATAACTGTTGGTAGTTATCTTTGTACTTTAATCATTAAAATGTGAGTGATATCTTTGCTGTTACAAGAGGCCAGGCAGTTTTCACAAGATTCCAAGACTTCCCATGCCCTGTCCTTAAAGAACAATGCTTATTATCAAGGCTGTTTGCATAAAAGAGGAGAGTGTCCTGGAGTGCTCTTGTATCAAAACTGGTGTAGTTCTGCAGTATTTAGCAAGGATTTGTCTAAGTGCAGGAATACCACCCAGTTGTTTGTCCAAGATGCTGGAATTCCACAGCAGCTGTTACCAGCAGACTGCACTGTCTGGTTCTGGAAGCTGCTTTTGTTGACCTGAGTGGAAAAACTGACACAAAGCCTTGTAACTGGCCTGTCTGCCTTAGCATGGGGTGGTGCTGCTTTTGGCATTTCACTTGGAACAAACAGGGGAAGAGACTTGGCAGTGCTTTAATCTTGAAGCACTCTAAGAGGGTGACTGGTGTAATGAAATCCAGTATCTGTGCAAGGTCACACAATCCTTGTCAGCCACTGCTTCCAGCTCAGGCAGAGGCTCTCAGGACTTGACAGCAATGACTCAGGGATTCCATGTTGTAGAGCAGGAGTCCAGCTTAGAGCCAGAAGCGTGACCCTCCCAGACTGTAATGGCACTGGCCTGAGTGTAGAGCAGCTCACTGGGAATGCTGTCACTGCTCAATTCTGGGGGAGTTGGTTTTTAACATGCAGTCAGCCCTACTCTTGATGTGGCTCCAGGGAGCTGTTTGGGCGAGTGCTGTTCCTGTCCTGGGTGGGGGAAGAGGTCAAGAACTAAACACCTCCTTAAATCTCACAACAGGAAAGGGAACTGGGTTGTCTTTAAATACCTTTGCTGGAGCTCCTGTGCCAAGGAAGTTGCAGGGAGTGGTCATGTTGGAGACCCACAGCTCTGACCTTATTCCTAACCAAGCCCTGGCCTGTATTTGTTCTTCTGACCACTGAACCATGGCTTCTCCGTGGGTCAAAACTGCTTAATGTTTTCCTCAGCAAGATCTCTTGGCTACACTTGGCTGAAACCAAGCAAATGAGCACTTTAGAAAAGTGCCTACCCAAGTGTAATTCTTCTCAGCTAAAGCACTTGATCTCCTCAAGTCCTGTTTGATTCACACAGTTTCAGAGCCACTTCTGCAGCTGTGCCTTGGATGTGGTTGTAGTTGGGTGGCCGATCCTCTGAGCTGTATTTCTGGAAGCTGGTGTATAACTCTGGCACAGCCACGTTGCAGTATCTGACCCTGTTCCTTGTCTTGTAGTGGGACACAGCGGGACAGGAGAGGTTTCGAACTATCACTTCCAGTTACTATAGAGGAGCTCACGGCATCATAGTAGTGTATGATGTTACAGATCAGGTAAGTGTTAAACCTGCACCTTGGAGAGTTTCTCCAGGCTGATAAGAAAACAAAACCAGGAGTTTAACAACTAGGCATGTCTTAAGGAGACAGTGACACAGTTCTTCAGGCTGTGCTAAGGTTTATCAAGCCAAATGTACGTGTTTGTCTCCAGCTTGGGGTGGAACACAGAAATAAAAGGAGCAGTGGGATTTGTGGCTCTAAAACAATTGTATTTATGCTTAACCTCAAACTTGCTGAGCAGGGAATTGATTGTTCTGTGTGGATACTTCTCACCCTGCCTTTGACTTCTCAGGAAGTCTGAGTTACTGATGGAAGTTGTTGAAAGATTTCTGAATGTGCTTGAACTTTGGTCTACAGTGAAAATGGGCATTTGGAACAGCAAATTGTCAGCCTGTGTGCAGCATACAACTGAGCCAGTGTTTTCTGTGAAAGGATCTCTGAAGATTACAGGTGCAGTTAGCCTGTTTGAAGGGCACTTGGGAAGTGTAAGGTTTCCTTAATTAATAGAAAAAGAATAATTGTGTTCAATTGCTAACTGGAATATTAGTCCAGCATTTCTGCAGTCAAAGGTTATTCCAGTATATCTACAATAACGTGGTTTGCACCTGATACCTGGTGCTTTGTAAATCTGTGGGATTCTTCTGGTTTCAGCTGTGTGCTGTGTTTCTTATCTCTGCTGCAGGAAAAGGAAGAAGAGTCCCACATTGTAGAAGCTCTTGAATATTCAAGATATGGAGCAGGGAAGAATAACAGGGGGAGGAGTGCAGGAAGGGGCCGATTGTGTAGGGCTTGGAGCAGGACCTTGGGAGCTGTATAGACTGTGTGTGGCTGCCCTGTCCTGAAGCAGGGATGGCCACATTAGAGAGTTCTCTCCTGTGGTTGTGAATCACATCGATTAGGGCACTGCTATGTTTTCTTTCCTGGTCATTACCAAAGTGCTGAACTTCCCTCTCCAAGGGTTTTGCTTACAGTTCTCTCATCTTGTAGGAGTCTTTCAATAATGTGAAGCAGTGGCTGCAGGAGATAGACCGTTATGCCAGTGAAAATGTCAACAAGTTGTTGGTGGGGAACAAATGTGATCTGACCACAAAGAAAGTAGTAGACTATACAACAGCAAAGGTATGTTGATACAAACACCTGTGTTTGCCTGGTTAAGCACCTGCTCTGGTTTGTAGTGCACTGAGGTTCCAGTGCAGGGAAGTGCTGTGGGGTGCCACAAATGGGGGCTGTTAATGACCCCCTGCCCTGCAGGTCAGACTGGAGATGGGGTGTGGGGTGGAATCCAGGAACTTGTGGCTCATCCAGCAGTGCCCCAGGAAAGGAGGTGTGAGCTGTGAACCTGTGTAAGAGCTTACTGTTCGCTGTTTCTCAATTTGCAGGAATTTGCAGATTCTCTTGGAATTCCCTTTTTGGAAACCAGTGCAAAGAATGCCACAAATGTAGAACAGTCTTTCATGACCATGGCTGCTGAGATTAAAAAACGGATGGGCCCGGGAGCGACAGCTGGTGGTGCAGAGAAGTCCAATGTTAAAATTCAGAGCACTCCAGTCAAGCAGTCTACTGGAGGTTGCTGCTAAAACTTGCCTCCCCCCTTTTGTCTCACAACAATGAATTTGCAATCTGAACCCAAGTGAAAAAAAAAATTGCCTGAATTGTACTGTATGTAGCTGCACTACAACAGATTCTTACCGTCTCCACAAAGGTCAGAGATTGTAAATGGTCAATACTGACTTTTTTTATTCCCGTGACTCAAGACAGCTAACTTCATTTTCAGAACTGTTTTAAACCTTTGTGTGCTGGTTTATAAACGTGTAATCCTTGTTGCTTTTCCTGATACCAGACTGTTTCCTGTGGTTGGTTAGGATGTATTTTTGTTTTGATGTTTCTATTGGCATGTTTAGATGTCAGGTTTAGTCTTCTGAAGATGAAGTTTAGCCATTTTGTATCAAACAGCACAACAGTGTCTGTCACTTTCCATGCATAAAATTTAGTAAGATATATGTAAGATCTGATTTGCTAGTTCCTTCTTGTAGAATTATAAATGGAGAGATCACACTATCTGATTAATAGTTTCTTCATACTCTGCATATAATTTGTGGCTGCAGAATATTGTAATTTGTTGCACAATATGTAACAAAACTGAAAAAAATGTTTAATAAATATTGTACTTATTGGAAGTAATATCAAACTGTATGGTGATAAATATTGTCTTAATTTGTATGGCTAAGGGGGAAATCAGGCTTGCATTGTGCACAAAAACATATCTGTGTGTGCAGCCACGGCTCTCAGACCTCCTGATAGACCAGAGACCTTCCCTGCAACTCAAACCAGTGGCTGTGGCCCCAAAGCCTGAGCTGTCGTGGTGCTTAAGGCATGTGTGCTGTACCAGAAACACCCAGCCACTGTTCATGGGGGCATAATGCACTCTGAATGTACAACAGTTCCCTAACTTAGTCTTGGAACTTAATTTATTTCTCAAGGACTCTACTTAGGGAATTCCCGTCAGCTTTGCGTAGTAGGGGAGAGAACAGTATTTCCCTAACATGAGTGATTTCAGTGTAACCTTGAGGAGGAGGTATAACTTTCTACCAGTATATTCTGTCTTTTCTATATACTGTTAATTCCATCCTCTTTTAATCAATACTCTTCTGACTTAGTGCAACAGCTTAGCTTCTATTCTGTTCTGCAGCGAGGCACAGGAGGGTGACAGGGGGGCAGGAGGCCGCCCACTGACTGTTGCTCAAAGTAGGCGCTATCTCAAATAATTTGGAACTAACCAGCAGCCAAGAGGTTTTGGATGGTGTGTGATTCTTTGTACAGAGCTAATCAAATCATTAGTGCCTGATGTCTAGCTAAAAGCCACAGGAAAGCTAGCCTATAACACTTCCTATACATGTAAAATTGTTCAGCTTTATCTAAACTCAAATGTTCAGCCTATTCTGTAAATAGTCTCATGTTTGAAAGACCATGTAACATTCTCCTAGTAGTAAATACACCCTGTGATAGTAAAAATATAGCCTAGGTATGTTGTGAGGTATAAACTAAAACTGGTGCAAATATCCTCTGATTCTTTTTTTGGGGGGGAGGGGTGACTTTGGCTAACAGCTTTCTTCAACATAGTTGCATAAATCAACAGGCAATTGTAATACATAAAGTATTGTCATGGTTAAGTTGAACTCTTCCACTTGAGACCTTCACAATAAAGTGATGTGCTTTCTAGTAGAGATGTGCTTGTTGGTATAATTCATTATCAGTGTGAGTGGCTGCTCCTCGAGAGCAGGAGCAGCAGTGAGGAGGTCAGGAAGCGGAGCAGAAGGAGGTGTGTTGAGGGTAAAACATCTTCCCTTCAGAGAGTGCACAAATGAACTTCAATGTCAAGATGCCTGCTACATACTATCCAAACCAATGTTAATATATACAGTAATAAAAGCATTGCAAAACCAACTTGGGCTACACCAGGTGTTTGGTGGTTATTTGTTTCCCCCTCAGTCATGACTGGGTCACTGTGCTGGTGCTGCTCAATGCTGGCAGGCTGAGGTGTGTGATGAGGGCAGAGCAGGCCAAAAAATTCATGGGAAAAGGGCAGTGTAGTCTCTTACCTGTGAGCTGAAATACTAAATACCTTTGACATAATGGGTCAAAAAAAATTGCCTCGAAGCTGTGAGGATGTAGAAGATGGGGAGAATATTAAAGACCCCCACAAATCCCACTAAATTATTTGTTGTAACTCCTTCAGCTTAGCTGTGCTTTCAGCTTCCACCTATGCAGAACAGAAACTTCATTGTGTGCTGTTCACAGGAAGGGGAGGAAGTGATGTATTCTGCACAGCAACAGGATCTTCATCATTTAAAGGTTAATTAAAGCAAAGTACCAACATTCTGTAACTTCCTTTGTTTTGGCCACTTACCTTGTTAAGCTGCTTCAGAAATGCCCTTTCTGTTAAAAGGGTTTGGAAACCCTTGATGAAGGTTCTCTGAGCAGTGATTAACTGCAGTAGCTGTAAGAAGGGAAACCAGCACAGCACCAACACAGGTACTGCTGCCAAAACAGGTACCAACCAGGTTATACAGAACCTGGTTCTTCCCTGGCTGTACTTGCCTGTTCATTATTTCATTGAGATTCAGCATATTGGCTTTTTTGTGTTTATGCATAAGAAAAGTGAAAGTTCAATAAGCTCTGCTTCAGCAGGGAGTGGTAAATATAAACAGACCTTCAGTTTGCTCCCAAGAACCAGAAGGAGTTGCTATTTCTTGGCTTCTGGCACCTATTTTTGACGAGCATAAACAAAACATGAGAACAGGGCTATTAAAATCACACAGCTTTACTTGGCAGGGAGCTGCACGGCACACTATGGATTACTCAGTTAAAAAACTGTGTTCCTGATGTTCTGCTAACACAGGGAACAGGCTACTTCAATAGAAAAAGGAAAGCTATGTTAAAAAAACAAACCAGGAAAAGGTCACTTGTACATTCCTTACACAACTGCAGCCATCCCAGCAGCTGAGCACCTGCTGTACAACACACCTTTGTCAAGCCCTGGTACAAACCCACACTGACATCAGCCCAGGTGGGCTCGCTGAACACACATTTTGGCATCTCTGCAAGTGGTGGTGGAGGTGGTTTGGTGCTTGCTGCAATTCTTCTCAGCCCTCTCAAGACTGGCTAACAAAGTCCAGGTCTGAGAGAGGCAGCACCTGAAATAAAATGCGGTGTTTGTTACTGAGCTTTGGCTGCAGTTTAACAGAGAAACCCTGATGCTTTACTTCCCACAGTGTATATGGTACAGCTGGGTATAGCTATCAATTAAAAAAAAACCCCAAAACAAACACTACTTAAGACTCCTCTTATGAGAGGCTGGCACTCCTCAAACACTTGTCTCTCCAGTTTTATTTGAAGGAAGATGGTCAACAAATCAGCAAACAAGTTTTTTAGCCTGTATTTTACACTCTCTTCCCTTTCCCACCATTATATGGCAACTAGAGTGTTTCTGAGAAAACACAAAGCCTAAAAATACCCCTTCCTCATCTTCCCTCTGCTGTGCAAGGGATCTGGGGAGAGCAGCTGCCTGTGCTGGACACTGCCATCCCCCCACCCCTGACAGTGCCCTCCCTGCTGGGTCCCTCCCAGGAGCTGCCCAGTTAGGGGCATCCATTTTGAGATCTCCCTCGCCTTCCAGACATCAGATTCAAAGAAATAACAATAGACCCTGAGGAGTAGTGTTTTGCTAATTTAAGTGTTTCTCTTCCTATAGCTTCCTTCCCTCCTCCCCCCTTGCAGAAAGGCTGGTTTGCCCCCCTGCTTACCCACAGAGCAGCTGTTTGCTGGACCCTCCTCATCCTCCACTTCGTCCTTGCCCTGCACAGGACCCACAGCAGCAAGAATGGACTCGTACAGGTGCTCTGCGTGGCTTTCAAGCTCTTCTGACTGTTTTGCAATCAAACCCAGCATGTCTTTCAGAGCTGGAAAACAAAAACCCTGTGAATGGAAGTGGTAGTAATGTGATAACTCAATATCTGTAAGAGCAGAGAGAGTTCTGCTCACCCAGGCAGAGCTTTTGAAGGAAATCGAGTGTTAGAAATCAATAATCTGATGTTCACCCCCATCCACATTGTGCTGCAGAGTTTGGAGGGGGTGGGAAGCAACTTAGGAGGCTCCAGGTTAATGAATATGCAGAAATAGGGGGTCCTAAGGGAAATCTGGCAGTGGGTAAGAAAGCCCATCTGTAACACAGCACTCAACCTCTAAAGCCCCTTTGGTGACTACAGCTGCAGCCCACCCTTTAGAAATCCCTTGTGTAGGCTGCACCAAAGCACCACAGCGACTGCTCCACACGTGCCAGGGCACCAGCCAGGCTGGGCTGTGTCCCCACACTGCCTGCTGACACCAGCACAGGATGCACCAAGTGCAAACAGAGTGCCAAAATCACCCCTTCCTGGGCTAGACAAAAGCATGTCCTCCCAGCTCCGCCCACAGGGAGCTGGCCATGCTGCCACTGGGATCACCTGAAGGACCCCTAAGAGGCAGAAACATCCATCATCCTCGATGGATGGCATGGCCCAAGGCCTGGGTCAAGGCACAGTGCAGCCAAAGCACTCAGGAGTGAGTAATTGCTTCAAACCTCCAGTCACCTCACCTCCAAGTCTCTGGACAGTAACTAAGGTGTAAACCCCTTTTCCTTTCAGCTGTTTACCCACCCCCAGATACCTGGGGCCAGGGATTGTGGGGGCCAGATGCCATACCAGCATCATTGCCTGTGTCCATGCCCCACACAAGTGCTCCTCCTCACCTGGTGAATTCGATGCCATGCAGTCCAGGAGAGCTTCTCCCCTCTCCAACACACTCTCCGTCAGGCTCCGATGGTCAGCCACGTCCTTCCTGAACTCCTGGCAAGGAAAGGAGAAGAGCAGCGTCATTTTTGGAAGAGACCCACCTTTGGCAGGTTGCCCAGGGAGCAGTTTTCCCCTGAGCAGCTTCTCGGTGCTCCCAGATTTGTCTTTGCAAACCCAATGCACCCTGGGGTGCCTTGCATCCCACTGGAGAAGGGGAAGCAAAGCCAACACCCACCAGGTAGCGGTGCAGGGACGCCGTCACACTGCCGGCATCCGGCGAGGGGGGCACCCAGCTGCCAGTGACATCCGCCACGTCGTACAGCCAACGGATCAGCTCCTCCAGCTGGCAGCAAAACATCTACTCGACAAAGCATAAAAGAGATGTTATGGAGCTACTGCTGCAACAGAGATGGGGCAGGAACAGGTGAGCCAGCACTGTTTTAGAAACCACCTGCTCCCTGCTCTTCTCCTCCAGCATACAAGTATCCCTAAGATTGGGAAAACCAAGGGTCAGCCGCAAAAAAGGCAAAAACCAAATTAAACTCCTAAACAGCCACACCACCCACTGTGTGGCAAGAATTGAGGGTCATCATGAAATGCCTGCATGGAGAGATGCTGGAAGCTGGTAGCACCCAGGCTGAAGAGGAGCTTGGCCTCCACCACCTCCCAGCCTGAGAGACACCCTCCTCCTCCTCCTCATCATCAGAGCTGTGGAGTTTATTTGCAGTTGCTTTTCCCCAAGGCTTTGTCTCATTCAATTAAGTGCTTTCATTTATTTTTAAAGTGTCTCAGTAAGGGATTATTTTTGTAAGATGCTGCATGAAACCCAAGGGGCCCTTGCTGGCACTGAAACCAGACTCAAGCCCTGCTCCTGCTCCTCAGGAGTCAGGGGTTTGTCACAATGCTGAGCTGCTTTTCTCTGGCAATTTGGGGCGACATATACAGGAAAGACTCTTTTAAATCAGCAGTTATTCCCATACAAGAAGAGGGGATGAGTTTGCAGCTATGTGCATTATAACCATTACTCTCCTGCAAACAGCCCAGCATCACTTCCAAATTCATCCCAGCACTGGGGTGGGGAAGAAGATGGAGAGAAAGGTCGGGAGCAATACCTGCTGGCCAGGGGGCACAGCGCTGGTAGCAGGACGGCCATAAAGCATCACTTGCTCAAAATATAAAAATTCACAAAATAATCAAGAAACTCCTCAGTTGCTCCAGCTCCTGCCTCTTCCCTGGTGCAGCAGCACTGCAGGATGGGGGGAAGCCGAGTGCCACATCTCCACCAAGCCTGCCCTGTGATACTGAGCCCCAGGAAAAGCAACATGGGCTCTTGCTCCATCAGAAGGAATTATCTGCTCTGGTGATCCCCCCTGCATGAATTAGTACCAGCTGCCAGGCAGCACACATCAGCAGCACAGGAAGCCTTAATTAATTGTGCCATACAGACAGGCACATTTCATGCGAGATCTTCCCACAATAAACTTTATTTCTGGTCTCAACCTACCTTAACACAGTGGACAAGGGACTCACTCTGCTGGCTCTTCTTCAGATGCCCCTGGACCTGTGGTTCATTTCGGTACATCCCATCCAATGTGTCCCTGAGACCAGCTGGTAGATGAAGCCCCCGGAGGGGATCCCTATGGATCCAGCCACATGATTCTGTGTTTTCCCAGCTAGGCTTTTGAGAGCTGCAGGGTTGCCACTGCCCAGCATAACCCTCAGTATTCCCTCTTTTGTCCTTGCCACTCACTTCTCCAAAGGGAGCCAGCCTGGATGAAAGGGGCTCCCTGTGACGTGGTAGGTTATGGTGGTCATGCCCAGGCGTCCTTATAGTTAAGGAAAGATTGGACAAAAAATGAGCCAGACTTTCCAGCTCTTGCAGTCTTGGAGGCAGGGAAAGAAATTCTTCATCACCCTCCCACTCCCTCCTCAGGGGGAGCACACCTGTGATAGGTAAAAACCTATTAGTGCTTTTTGCCTGCCCTGTGAGGTTAGGGAAAGGGCTCCCTCTGGAACACCAGCTTTTCCCATCCACAGCAGGGCACCCAGGTGAACTTGGGCCAGCTGACTCCACCCTTACACCTCTAGCAAAACCTCTGGAAGGCTGAGAGGAAGCACTTCTTGCAAAGGATGCTTTGGCAACAGGTGATGGTTCATAGTACAATCCAGCTCCTGAAAGGCCTCTTTTTCCAGGCACTGGGGTGGAGAATCTCTCTGCAGAGGCCACAAACTCCCAACGTCCATTTTCTCTGCTTCCCTGAGCCTGCCCACCTCGGCCGAGGATGCTGGTGGACCTCAATGTGCCCTCAGGAGAAGCAGAAAAGCTGTCCAGGCCTATTCCCGAGTCACGGAGGAAAGGCTCCGGCATTCTTCCCAGCTTGTACTTTGGCTTCAGCGGATAAGCATAATCCAGCAAGTCCTCATATTCCTTGTGAGGGTTCCAGTGGGGCGAGCGGCGGTCCGGAGATGGGGGCAGTGAATCCGGGATGGCACAGGCCCAGTAATCAGCCTGGTAGGAGGAGACCTCCCGGATGCGCTCTATGGTGGCGCGGTAATCGAGCAGCGGCGCCCGCACGGCCCTGCCTTCCACTGCTCCCCGTCGGCACCACAGGTCCTGGGTGGCCGTGGATGTCCCAGAAGAAGGGACATCCATGCTGGCTGGCAAACCTCCCGATGGCTCCTCGGAGAGGCCGTTGTCTCCCAAAGACAGAACAGAAAGGCTCAATGAGGAGCGGCTCCACAGGGCACTCCGGGGGCTGGGGGGGGTTTGGGGCTGCAGGAGCTCTGGGGTGGAGGGAAACGAGGACTGGGCTCCCAGACTTTGTCTCCGATGGTCAGTGTGGGCGGCGTGGCAGCTGCCAGCAAGGATGTTCTCCTCTGCAGAGCTATGCTGGCTGGGAGGGCTGGATGCCGGGTCCCAACAGTCCGATGCCTTCACCTGCTCAAGGACAGGGTGGAAAAGGAAAGAGAGAGAGAGATTCCCATAAAATGAAGCAAAGCATCCAGACAAAACGTGCCACGATACAGAGATAAAAGCCCAGCCTTGGAGCTGCCATGAGCTGAGGCTGGAAGTGGAGCTCTGTTCCGTCTGTGGGATGGTCTGCAGCTGCTCAGAGCCCGGAGTGGGGCTCGTTTTTAAGGAAAGGCATCTCGAGGGCTTGGAAAGCTGCACAAGTCACCTGACAGCAAGAGACATTTATTTAAGGAGCACTGCCCTGAGTGACTTTCCAGCTCTGCAGTGGCAATACAGGAATGGAAACAACAGGCCCAAGACCTCCCCCACCACACATCCCAGCCTGGGTGGGGGTAGGCACACTCTGGCTGGAAAAGATGGAAAGCCCTTGCTAGGACAGCCCTGACAAACAAGTCCCCACCTTGCCTGGGACCTCCCAGTGGTGCAGCAACACCTGTACACATAACCCTCTCACCTGCTGTTCTTCTGAGGAGAGGGACCAGTGGCTGACACCACGAGGCACATCACGACCATCAGCACCTCTATAAATCAGCGTCCCTTTCTCTGAGAGGTTTGCTCTTGCTCTGGAAAATCCAGGTGTAGATGCTGAAGACACTTCTGAGTGGCAGCTGGAACCTCTCCGAGTAACACCAGTGGCCAAGTGACTGTGTCTGCTCATTGCCACATCCATCCCTTGTGGGCTGGGCTTGGCTTCCTCTGCCCCTGAAAGCCGGTGCAGGCTCTCTGTCACCTCCGGGCAGTCCAACTCCACCTCTGTGCAGTCCCAGCTACCATCATCCTCGGCATTCCCGCTCAGAGAGGCTTCAGAAAGGGATTTTCCCACGTCCACAGCCATCAGGACAGAACTTCTGCAAGATGATGCCGAGCCTCAGGCTCTCTGGAATACAGAGCACACAGTAATGGCAACTCGCCATCCTGCCTCATCTCCATGGCAAGTAAAGAAACTGGGTTTCCCTAACAATGAAGAGCTCAAGCATGATCTGGCCCAGACCCCAAAATTCATAATGTAGCATCTCGATGTGTGAAGTGGGACAGAGGAAAGAGCAAACCCTCCCAATGTCGGCAGCGTTTTCTGGTTTTGAGGATGTGACACGCAGGGAAAATCTAACTAAAGCCCTGGCCATGCTGAGAACAAAGCCAGGCTTTACACCTTGCTGGCACAGTGCAAGCAGAGCCCTGAATTAATGGCCAATCTCACCAACACTTTGTGCACTGTAAGGTCACTGGGCTCAAATGAGACATCATTAACTAGGACATGAAGCACCCATGAGTGTGGCTGAGCCCTGGAGGCTGGTGGTGTGGAGAGTTGAGGGGTTTTTAAAGATACAAACACAAAACTTTGAAATTGAAGCCAGTCAGAAGCAAGTAGAAGATATAAAAAGTTAGAGGGGGGAGTAAAAGGCTGTAAAACTCAAACCTGCAGCTTCTACCTCAGTTCATGAAATGAACTCTTTGTAAAATTAATTAATGAAGTACTTTCTCAGCTGATGACGTTTTTCAGCGTGCTGTACAGCCAAGCCCAGTGCATCTGCTGCAAAACCTTCCAGCCTAAGACATTCCACTCAAAGCCCGAGCCTTGGATGCTCCACCACCCTTCCTTGCTCCTCACACTGGGCTTGAGTGAGCTGCAGGACAACCCATAAGCCAAATCAAAGAGACCCAATACAGCCTCCTCCAGCAATTCCAGCCCAAACCAGGGTGCTGGCAGTAGGGAAACACCAGCAGAGTGGTTTTGCTGGGACTCACCCACCCAGTGCCAATGGAGAAGCCATAAGGGAGAACCGACAGCAAACTCAACTACAAAGAAATATATTAAAAAAAAGGAAGAAAGAAAGAATTCCCAAACAATACTTGGAAGCGGGAGACAAGCTGATACTCACTCCCTCCCTCCGTCAGCTCTTTTGTCACAAGTTTTGTGATCCACCCCTCCGACAAGCGGGGTTTTCCCACGGGCAGAGCCCAGGCACGGGAACAAAGAGCGACGGGAGACGCGACGGGTCTCCCGGGGAGACCAAATCCCGAGCACAGGCACAGCCCGGGGCCGGCTCGGTGCCCCCTTCCCAGGGGCTAAATTCAGCACGGCAGCAGCTGCGGAGGGGACGAGCCTGAGCCTTCCACGCCAGCCCTGTCCCTCAGCCCACACCTGGAATCCCCCTGGATTCCTTAATTGCTACCAAACACAACCCGGCGCGCATCGTATTAGCATAAATGGACAGCATCGCTCTCTTTTTGCCCTCAGAGAGGTTTTATATCCAAACAAAGAGGCGTGGTCGCTGCAATGAATGTAATCAATAAACCTACCCCTGCTGTGGGTAGTGAGTTAAATACATATATATATACTTATAAAAGAAAGAAGAGTTTAACAAGGCACCAAAGCAGCCTTTAAAGTGCATGTGCAGTAATTAACAACCAACCGCAGTACCACTTTATTTTAAAATAAAGATTCTCTAAAAAGATGCTACTTTAAATTTAGAGTGATGCTGAACACCTTTCCCTCCATCAGCTTTAGTGGCTTGAGTCAGATGTCAGCCCAGTAGCTTTTACAACTACAAGACCCATGATCTTAAATCTGAAAATCTTGTGTTAAGCAACATAAAATAAATCCTAGAGGTCACGACCCATCTGTTATTTTTGTAACAGTGTGGAGGAGGCCAAAGGTTGAATATTCTGAACTTAAGATCACTTGTTATCTTCTGGAGGCAGCAGACAGTGATTTACATTTCTGTGATGCCGCTGGTCTTCAAAAGAAAAGAGCAAGTGCTGGTTCACAGGTTCATTAAATCTCCCGAAGCTAATTGGAAGCTAAAGAGAAACCAGGATACCTGCCAGTACACACGGGTGAGAGTAAATCTGCTTATTCCGGGATTTGTAAAGGTATTTAAAGGGACACCAGGGATCGCACTGCATTTTCCAAAGTCTCTAATTCAGGCAGCTGATTTCAATTAACTTCAGGGGGAGCTGGATACCCAACCCCACCTGGTGCGACCCAGACGGGGATGGCACATCCCACACGCAGAACAATCGGGCGGAAAGTCGCATTGAACAACAACGTGAAAATGCTACTGCCGCTAAGTGTAACTCCCAGCTACACAAACAACTAGAAAACAAAGTTTCTCACCCTTTTCCAACAAACCCACAAAAATTCAGTGGTGGCGACGCATCACGATCAACCCTCAGGGCAGGAAGAAACGATCCCAAATGCAGGAGCAGGAATGAAGAGGGACGCACGACCACGGCTTTAGGCACGGTGGAGACTTTCCACTGGCCTCAAAACCACGGGAAAACAGCCAAAAATCCCAGCTACACCCAAGCCCTCCATTGTCTCAGCAGCGGCACAGAAACAGGACCCGCGGGCGGGTTTTTAGGGCACGGATGAAGAACAAGCGGCTGTTTCATTCATTTCAACGGAGAGGTCAGCAGGGATCTCTCCTAAAAAGCAATCCCTGACCTTTTTCACGCCCTCAGGAGGGCCCTGCCCGGCGGACAAGGAGGGCTCTATCCTATGGAGCGGCTCCCACCCGGCTCCTGGAATTCAGCGAGCGCAGCGATGCCGATGGAATGTCCGCCTGCCGCCAGCTCCGCTCTGGCTGGGGCGCATTTCGGGGGGTTGTTCTGGGGGAAAAGCCCACACCGCTCCGGCCTCTCGGGCCCGCGGGATCCGCTGTTTGGGATTCTCCGCTCCTTTCCTCCCTGCCCGAAAAGCCTTTCCGCGGCTCGGGAAAAAAAAAGGCAAACCCCGGCAATTAACCAAAAAACAAAGGGATAAAGGCAAAGAAGCCGAGGAGGCGGCACCCCCCGGGGTGCCCTGGGCGCCGGGATTCCCACGGGAAGGTCTCCCGGGACCGCCGGGATACCCCCGGGACCCCACCCCGGCCGCGCCCCGGCCCGCACTCACCGAGCGGCGCCCGCGCCCC
>VWZD01004558.1:343690-389050 GCA_013396695.1 Sakesphorus luctuosus | reverse complement strand
GAGGCACGGACAGCTCGGACCCGAGGGGGGCGCCCCGGGCCGGGGCCGGCCCCGCACTGACCGGAGCGGAGCGCCCCAGGCCGGGGATCCCGCCCCGCACTTCCCACAGCGGAGCGCCCCGGGCCGGGTCTGGCCCCGCACTGCCCAAACCATCCCGGGCCGGGGCCGGCCCCGCTCCGACCAAAGGGGAGCGCCCGGGCCGGGGGTCCCGCCCGGCACTGACCGGAGCATCCCGGGCCGGCTGTCCCGGTCCCGCCGTCCCCGAGCCCGGCCGGGGCAGCGCCGCTGCGGCACACACGGAATTGCCTAACGAGGCCTAATTGGGGTATTGGTTATGCCCCTAATTAACGCTTTCGCCGCTAAATTCACTCCAGTGGAGTGGCGGCCAGATGGGAGCAGTGGAAAGAGAAAGGTTTTTTTAATATAAGCGAATTAGATCTCTTTAGCCAAATATAAGGGGCCCCTCATTTTACTGCCTTTGGGCATGAATTAAATTCAGTTAGGAGCTGGGAGAGAATAATAATCAGGAAATATCTTCTAATTTATTTGTCATAAGAGTAATTGCTTTTTGTCCCGAGCATAATTTGCTGTCATGTACGAGATTTCAGGCAGCTCTCCAGAACTGAGAAGCAGAACGCAAATCATTTGCTGTTCAGGCACTCTGAAGGTGAGCTGGGCTCAGTGGAGACACGGAATGGGTGCTTTGGCCAGTGGGATCCCTGCTGAGTTACCTGATCTGGAAAACAAGAACTTTTCTTGAAATGTGTCACCTGGTCAAAAAGCAGTAACAAAATAAAAAAGAACAAGGGGAAAACTAAACCCCCTTTGAGTTTCCTTCATTATTTTTACTGCTCACTGTCCCTGGGGAGCCCCTGCCCTGGTCCCTGCAGGTCCCTGGGGCACAGCAGGGCCAGCCCTGTGGGATCCCTCACAGCACCAGCTCCTCCAGAAAGATGCCTGTGGAATTCCCAAGGGGAAGAGGAGGTTCTGGAAGGTTTTTCCCCTCTGGAGCAGCAGGTCTCTGACCCCTCTCGGCTGGGGGTTGTGTGAGGTGCTCAGAAAGCACCTGGGCCTGCAAGGTTTGGCTCCCTTACCTTCCTTGCTTGTTCTAAGTGCTGCCGTTTTAGTCTCTCCTGTTTGGGGCCAGGTTGTAGCAGGAGGAGCAAACAGAACTTTTGCTGGCAGTTGTTGTACCCTCCATTTACAGCTGGAGCTGAGAAATGTGCTAATTGTGCACATACCCGTGGGGTTGGTAAGAGCTTCATCAGGCTTTAGATTTAAGAAACAATTGTTTCTCTTTCACGAGAGATGAATAAATATAAAAATTTAGTAAGATGAACAATTCTTTGGTTTCCAGCAGAAAATGGTGATCTGGAAAATGTAGTTGGGAGCTGAATTCAGTATAACCTTAGTGAGGGCTTGCACAGAAACAGTTGTGTTTGAGTGGAAATGCTGCACTCAAATCATCCAAAATCATTCCTGAATGAACATGTGGAGGTTTTGCCTTCCTGTGTGATGGAGAAGTGAGACCCTCCAGAAGGTTTGTGTAAATCCTCAGAGCAGAAGCTGTTTGGGCTGTTTCCCATCAGGGATTTCTGTGTGAAATGGCAGCTCGGGGGTTACCCACCCCAAACCAGGGGCCATCCCAGCCTGGCACATTCAGGGGGTGCTGTTCTTCTTAAGAGTGTTCTTGCTTACTAAAAGCAGGATGTTTTGTGCCTCTCTGGTACAGGAGGTGGGATTGGTGCTCTCTGGGTGCTCTGGCACTGCCCTGCAGCCCAGGCTGGATCTGTAGTAAATAGAGGAGCAAATGTGTGATGTGGCAGTTCTGAGGAAGCTCAGTGTGATTCGGAGGGGCTGATAAACAAGAGCTGCTGTGTCAACACGTTAATGGCACACGCAGTCCCAGCCCTCAACTCTGCCTGCCCTGCAAAGATCATTTGCATTTATTTAAGGGAAAATCACTCATGGAAATAATACTCTTCTATTTTTAAAGCTGGAATCTCAGAGAAATATTTTAAGGTTTCAGAGTGACAACTTTGATTTGCTGTGTGAGGTTTTAGTGAGCGTTCCCAAGTGGCTGTGTCTGAGGGCAGCTGAGGGCTCCCCATGCCCAGTGTCACCAGGCATTGCCAGGGCATGGCACAGGGCTGGTGATGCTGTGCCAGGGCTGCCATTGCAGAGGGTCTCTGCCTGTCCAGCTCAGGCCCTGCTGCCTGCAAGGGGGGCTTGGGAGGGCACCTGGGGCTGACTGGCATGGCTGGGGCACGGCTGGGGCAGGCTCACCAGGCTCACCGCACTGGCAAGGCCAGGGCAGGCTCACCAGGCTCACCACACTGGCACAGCTGGGGTAGGCTCACCAGGCTCACCACACTGGCAGGGCCAGGGCAGGCTCACCAGGCTCACCACAGTGGCACAGCTGGGGCAGGCTCACCAGGCTCACCACACTGGCAGGGCCAGGGCAGGCTCACCATGTGCTCTGGGCTGGGTCTGGCTCAGTCCCCTCCGTGCACAGGGCAGGCTGAGGGAGATGCTGTGAGGAGCAAGGAAGGAATCGAGAACAGAGGGAGGGCCAGCCAGAGTGATTGAAAGGGCTCTTTCTTCCCTGCTTTTGGTGTTCTCAGTGAAATTAGATAACTGTGACCTTTTTGCTTTTTTAAAGAACAAACCTTTTTTCTTTCTTAAGGTGAAGGACCAACAATGCTTTGTGGAGTAGGTTTTGTTACCTACAGAGTCCAAGTTGTGTATCAAATCGGTGTTGTTCAGTCACATCAACTCTGTGATTGGCCTTTGATACCTGCTAAAGCCTTGTGTTCTTCATTGTCTCAGGAAGCTTCCCTGTACCACACTTTAGTTTTACCAGGAGCTTTCAAAATAGGGGGTAATGAGCTGCTTAGTTTGTATTAAAGGGGTTGCAAAAGAGTAAATAAATATGACAAAGAATTTTTTTTAAATACAGGTTAAAAAGTTACGCATTTATGGGGTAAACTGTACAGCAGAAGATGTGGATAGTAAAGAAAATAACTCTGTTGCTGCCAGGCTGTTGTACCCAGCAGAGCTGCGTGGGCTGTGGCTCCAGCTGTGTGTGACCCTCACTCACTGAGCTGCCCTGGGTGCCTGTGCTGCTCTCCAGACACTGCTCCTTGTGCCACAGCTCTGATCGTGCTGGGAGCAGCAAAGGGTTGTGGAAAAACCATGCCTGGGAATGCAGTGGACAAGCACGTGTTCACACTGTCTTATCATTTGCATCTTGTGCTCATGTATGTGGAAAATAGTCTTCCTAACACTGCTTCCATGTCTAGAACGTTTCTCTCTGGCTCTCATAAAAGCATCCAGTGTTTAAGTATCTCTGTAAATAATAAATGAAGGACTATAATTGAGTATCTTGCCAAAAATCTTTCCGTTTCTCATGGCAGGGCTTTGATGTGAGCTGAAGGCCTTCAAACCCAAAGGTGTCAGTCTCAGAAGGAAGTGTTTCACCCAGGCCTGCCCTGCAGCAGCTCCTGCTGGAAATCAGTTCCTTGGGTTGCTGCAGCAGGAGATGGATGTGCCCCCAAACTATTTAAAGCTTTACAGTGCAAAAATAAATCTCAGCATTCTGTTTGGAAACTCAAATACAGCTGCTGTGTGTGTCTCAGGAGGGCTACAGTGGTCTGGCTTTTTTCTTCCCCGTCTCAGTCACTGCAAGCCAAGCAGGCAGTTAGATTTGTGGGAGTTTTTTTCCACATGTCCTTAGAGGGATCCTCTGTGACAGACATAGCCAATGGTCATCTTTGCAGCTGAAACAAAGGGGGTGCTGTTCTGGCTGAGATGTCACTGGCCCTTAACTGAAGCCTGGGAGAAGATTGAGAGTTAGTAAGGCATTGGTAAACCTGTGGGTAACCCAGTTGTGCTTCCTTCAGCAGGGCAACAATCTGTTGGCTTTGCTGTTACTGTTTATTTTTAATCCTCAGTGGCTCTGAATGCCCAGAGTTGGGAACTGTGTGTTGGACATTAAAGAGTGCAGAACTTCATACATGAGGGAAAGGCAGTGTCTGGAGCAGAGACAGCTAAAGGGGTCGTGCTTGGAAGGATGTTGGGAAGGCACAGCTTGGGCTGAGCCCTCGGGGCAGGGGGTGTGAGGGCTGTGCTGCTGCAGACTCAGTGACAGCCCCGTTTCACAGAGTGCCTGGGAGAACAAGGATGCAAAGCTAAAGAGAAGAGATTGCTGTGACTTTGGCAGCCGTGCAGAAAATGGGAAGGAAGAGCTTAAGAACATGAATTAGGGCACAGCAACTGCATTTGGAGCCAACAGAGTGGTGATGAAATGAGGGAAGTGGACAAAGAATTGTGGAAAGCTGCATCTTTTGGGAAGGGTTAGATGAAGCAATAGACTGATGGGGAAATGGGATGGCAGAGGGAAGGAGGAGACTAAAAAGGAACAGAAGCACGAGTTAGTGATGAGGGTGGCAGCAGCCATCAGTTCACTCGGGGGAAGCAAAGCTGCAGATGTGCCAGTTTTGGGGAAAACTCTGAAAGTAAATTGCTTTTGGTTCTGAATAGAAAAGTTAACAGTTTCTTAAGGAGAGTAAGCCCTGATGTTTCACCAAAGTTCCACTTTTTCAATCTCATCCGAGGTTTGGAGACTTTTTAGCTCACAATGCAGTTCCATTTTCTAACATTACTGTGAATTTTCCAGCCTGTGGCCCGTGCTGAGGTGCGGCAGAGGCGGTTCCCCTGCGGGTGGAGCTCAGTGCGGTTCCTGTGTGTGAGCGGCCCCCGGGGCCCTGCCCTGCTCGGCACGGCCTTCCAGCTGCCCCCGTGGGACGGGACCCTCTGCAGGAGCGCTGTGGGGGCTCAGCTGCCCTCGGGAGTGCTCTGGGTTGCCCCTTCCAAGGGCTGTGCAGCGTCTCTGCCATCGCCGTGTCCCGCGGTGCCCCCCGGGCTGCGGGGCCTGGAGCGGGGCGGGAGGTCCGTGGCACTGATGGAGTCGGGAGCAGCAGCTCAGCACGCCAGCCTGCCTGGGACGCTGTTGGAAGGGTGGATGTACCTGTTCGTGTCTCGTGTGTGTCCTAAAGCAGCTTGGCCTCTGTGAAGCCGCGCCGTGTGTCCCCTGGCGTGGTGGGTTCGCTGCTGTGCAGGTGGGAGCTCACGTTCCTTTGGCATTCCCAGCTCCCTGTCCCTGGGCGGCTCCGGGAGCTGCTGGTGGCTCTGCAATGAGAGGGATGTCGCAGCAAACGTGCCAGTGTGAGAGGAATGATGTGTGGGAGAGAATAAGAGACCGTGGCTATGGGAGGGCTGCTCCGTGACAAGGGTATTTTTGTTGCAAGGAGAAAATAAATTAAAGGGAAATGAGAATATTTACTGAGTTGTTTAAACTAATGCTGATTAGTAACAATCCTTTCCTTCCAGCTTTTTTTCTTAGGCAATGTCTTCTTTATACAAATGCCACTGTTTATGTTGTTACATAATCTGATTTCTTGGTTTGATTTTTATGGCATCATTATTCACAGAAAATCCACTTTTTCTGGAAAATCCCTTCCTTTCCCCATTTACTAATGTATTTATGAGCTCAGTGGTGTGGCATCTGACACCCCACTCTGTTTTCCTGTTCCACTTCCACCCATTTCCCAATATGAGTAATGCATGGCCGAGACCAGATAATGCAAAAGTAACGTAATGGCGTTTGTGTTCTCATAACCACAAAGCACTGACTCTTCTTGAAGACTTCATTTGCTTCTCATGCAGGCTGAATTAACCACGGGAAGGTTGGAAGGCATGTCATTCCTTCGGTGCTTTGTTAATCCAGGTCCCTGCAGGACTTGCATCCTTGTGTTTCCACCCCAGGAAATTAACGGATTTGTTTGGGATCAAAGACCAGTTCAGCTTCCCAGGCCTGTTTCTCGTATGAATTTAGCTGGAAATTTGTAAGATATAAGTAGGGATCTGTTTGTCAGGAACAGGGACTCATGTGCTTTCTGGAAAAAATGGGAAAAAAGGCGCTTTTTGGGTCAACTTGTAGCTGTGGCAACACTTCAGCATCTTGGTTTACTCATTGCCTTAGAGGAGAATCACAGCTATGTATGTATATGTGTATATTCAGTGTTACAAGTTGCAGGGCTGCACTCTGGAGTTTCATTCTGTTGAGGAATTCTTGAATGTGTGGTTCTGGTCCAGCAGTTGTGACAGTGTGCACTGTTTGCCTTTTTGAGTGGTTGTATTTCGGGGAGGGGTTTGCAGGATGGGGCTGTGTTCAAGTCTCCCAGCCTTTTCAGTGAAGCCAATTTCAAGTTTTCAGACAAAAATACCTACAGCTCTTTGGAAATCTACACCCAGAGTTTGCAAAGCTTATGAAGTTACAGCTTGGATTTGATAGAAAATCTCATAGGTCCTTCTCTTAGGGCAGGGAAGGACCAGCCAGGGGAACTTGTTATTCAGGCTGTCTCCATCGCACCAGCCCTTCTAGATACCGAAACCTGTGCTGTGACACTTGCAAATAATGTGAAGGTTTGCCTTCATGGAGAAGTGCCTTTCCTTCCAGCATCCTGCTGGCTCTGCAATGACTTAGCAAATCGGTACATTTATATAATTTTGGTAGCTGGTTTCTTGCTGAGCTATATTGTACTCTAAAATTCTGACTCATATGCCTTGACATCTTAGTACTTTTCTTGGCAGCCTTTAAAAAAATCATACATTGGCCATAGTGCTGGGCCTACAGTGCTGCTTTGTCCTTGAAATGCTGCCCTGTAATTACTGTGGCTTAACCAGTGGTGGGAAAGCAGGAAATGGCCCCGTGATGAAGATGCTCCTTTCTTTGGGAAGCTGCAGCAGGCAGGGGCACTCCTGTCCTCATGGAGACAGTGTCTTGGCACAGCTGGGAGCAGTGGCAGTTTCTCCTGCCCTTGTGAGTCCCTGGCCCTTGGGGCACAGCGGGAGAGGCTGAGGAGCACTTGGCTCAGCTCCCTGGAGGGGCTGGAGAGTGAGGGTGAGACACAACTGTACGGATGGTGCAGCACAGGGGTCTGGAAAACGTTGCTCTTGCTTCTGGCTGCTGGTAGGGGAGGTTTTACAGGCCGTGGCCCAGACTGTTGGAAGCTCTCTCTGAAAGGCTCATGGTTTGGTCTCTGGGATGTGCTTTCTGTGACATGTGTGGTGTGAGTGCTCTGCAGACTCCCATCTTCTCTGGGGGGTTGCTGTTCACTGCTTTAAATGAGTCACTTAAAGTGCACTGCTGACAGCACTGGCTGGAGGCCTTTTATCTCCTTGCTTAGCAAGGGGTGACTTCTTCATGTCTCAGGAGTAGCATTCCCTGTCCTACTCTCTCCTGGTTCTTTTCCAAGAGGCAGCAGCGCTGAAAGGGCACTGAATGCAGCGCTGCCGTTCGGGTCTCGAGTGTTGAGGGGACTCCATCCTTGTGTGAGGCAAGTCAGGTCAGTTTGAGTCTGGCACCAGGGAAGTGATCACTGCAATGAGGTGCTTTAGACATGGATGTGGCAGATCAGGAGAAGCACATGGGGCTGTTTGCAAACCTGTGCACGGCCCCACGGGCAGTTCCTGGAGCACCGTGCGAGGTGTGACCTGGTGGTTGAAGCTTTGGCATTTGCTTTGTTGTTTGCATTGGAGTTTCTTCTCATCTTCCTTAATCTCTGCAAAGTGAGCTGTAGCCCCCAAACACTTGTTCCTTGGGTGATCCAGGGTAGGGCTGAGAGCAGTTTGTGGTCGGTAAACCCGTTTCTCTGTCTTAGATCCACCAATCCGACACCCCCTAACGCAGTCGGTGCCAGGCTGGTCAGGTGCCCTTCTCTAACAGCATTAGCAGGACCTAATTGGGATTTCATTCAAGAAAGAAGTAGATACACCAAGCTGAAGATGATTGGCTGCTCTCTTTTAACAGACAAGTCTGAGAAGGAAAACCCATTCGAATCCCCTTTCATTCTGGATTGGTGGATCTGAAGCCCAGAAACAAAGTTTCAGGTAAGATGTCACCCTGTACTGTATCTTGCTGCTTCTGCTTAGATGAGTTTGTCTGCAAATTCAGTCTCTTGCTTTAACTGCTTCATGTCCCCAAGTGTTTGGACACAGGGAGTCAGCTGCTGGGCTTGCAGACAGAGCGAGCATATCCAGGGATTACCCAGTAGGATGCAGGGAATTGCTGGCCTGCTGTGCAGGACAGAGGGAGGAACGCGAGGTGAACTCCTGTGGAGCTGGAACGCCGTGTGTGTGCAGGGCATGGAGCGCCTGGGGGGCACGGCAGCCTTGCCAGGCACTGCCTCGAGCTCCTCCGTGGAGTTCAGGGAGGGCACAGATACCTGCTCTGAGTTCTCCTGGCTTCACTGGGAATGGAGAGAGCTGCTCTGGGTGTTCCTACTACAGATTCCAGGAGCTTGTCCTGCTGAAATGCCATTTGGACTTCTGTTGTGGGCAGCACTTGGAGTCAGCACCCTAAACCCTTTGTGGAATTTCAGTGGGAAGGAAAGTCTGTCCCCAGCTGGTTTAGAGGTGTCTAAGGCAGGGCTTTACGTGGGAGCCTTGAGGTGATCCAGGTTTATTCCGGAGTAGGGGAGAGTGGTTGTATTTTGAGTCCCATTCATGTGAGATTCTGAGGTGGCTGTAAAAGGCTACAGCATGTTGTCTTGGAGTGTTGGGGGGTACCTGTGTGCCCCAGGAAGGAAAGCTGTGTCCCTGACTGGGAGGAAAATAAAGTTGTGCAGGTTCAATCCATCTGGTGTGCACAGGCACCTCTCAGTGCCAGCTTTGGTGTCAGGCAGTGCTTTGCTGACTTGGCAGCTCCGAGGCGATGCCCCTCAGTTCCTTTGGACAGGAGTAGCCACAACACTGACCCACCTGGGTGTTGGTTTTTGCAGGGAGTCACTGCAGTGAGGTCTCAATATTTCACCTCCTGTACCAGCAACTCTTGTGGGTGCCCTGGAACCTCCTGGAATGTTTTAGCTCTGCGTTTGTTTTGCTGGCGTGGTATTTTGTGCCAAAGTTATATTTGAATTTAATTGATAAATACGTTTATAATGAATTATTTGTGCACAGAGTGCTGTTGTTTCCTGGTTTGGTGTTTTGAGTAGTTAAATTTTATTTGCTTAGGGTGGAAAAGTGTTGGGCATGCTGTTTTAGTGTAGTTCTTTAAAATAAACCTGAGGGAAAATCTAAGGCAAATACTTATTAACCTTAGTCTGACACATTTCTACAGTCTCATCTAATATCAAATTGAAGTTGTCCATGCACCCATCAGACTCACTTGAGAGTTAAAACTGTAAAATAACATCTTCCTGTGGAATATTTGTTGTTCAGGGTGTGCCTTTTTCTAAAAGGAGAAAATGGGGAGGCAGAAGTGAACTTGGCATCTTTAGTGATGAAACCTGAAAAGAGGAAATAATTCAAAATACACTGAGAAGGGAAAAAAGAGGAAGTGTAAGTGTGTGCTCCTGCTCATCAAGGTCCCCCGTGTTGTGATACTTAATGTCGCTTACCTTCTGGAAACATCAAACAGCCCCACAGAGGAAGCAGTGGAGCTGAGCAGGTTGATGGCTTTGTTCTTGGTGCTGTCTTGAATCTTGCATTTCAGAAAGCACAACACAAGGCACAGTCAGAGCTGTCAGTGCTCCTGTGTAGCCCCTGGTGTGCAAACCCTGCCCCTGGATCCAGCATTCTGCCATGGGGGAGCCCAGGCCTGGCCCCAGGGCTGTGCTCTCTGCCTTGGCTGCAGGAGGAGTTGAGTGGGGTTAGTATTAGTGCTGGTTGTGTTAGGCCTCACCCCTTGAAAACTTAATCCAGAAGAGAGTCTGAGACAACTTTTGACATGTTAGACAAGTTTCAGCCTTGTTTTGCTGCGTGTTTAACTCACTCACCGTGTCTCCTGTCTGAGCTGGCAGTGCTGGGTCTCTGTTTCCCAGTTGTTTCGTGCTCAGGCAGGGCTGCTGCTGTCAGGAGGTGTCTGTAACCTCTCCGTTCCTCTGCAGGAGAGCAGGGGAAAACCTGTGCTTTGGAAATGGCCTTTTCAATGGAACATGGGTGTGTTAATGCAGAAGGGAATGTCACACTCCTGGAGTTCTGGAACTGTGGGAGTTGGGGTGTATGTGCATGAGGGAAGCAAGAGTTAATCTAAATACTGTGTACTTTGGAAAATGTAGATTATTTCACTTTTGCAAATAAATTAGTGGTTTTTTCTCAGTCCTTTGTATCTTCCTGAAAATGAGCTGCTGCATCTCCTGAGCCTTATCCTGATGAATAAATGATGATGGCGTAAGATGGTTGTTATGTTCAAGAAAAGCATTTAATCTTCTCTCCACTGAACCCATATTCCTTTTGTAGCATTCGTGTGGTGTAGCACACGCACACTTTGACCTCCAGGAGCAGAGCGGGACAGCGTTATCCGTCACCCTCCTGTGATTGTGTCCTATCTAGAGCAACGGCTGGTAACGAGGAGACTTTATCTGATACATTATTTCCCCTTTGTCTTGCTTCCAATTTCCTGATTCCTCACTTAGAGCCTTTCCCCAAATGTAGGAGCTCA
The DNA here is from genome assembly GCA_013396695.1 of Sakesphorus luctuosus. NCBI lineage: Eukaryota > Metazoa > Chordata > Aves > Passeriformes > Thamnophilidae > Sakesphorus > Sakesphorus luctuosus. The sequence goes on along the minus strand of VWZD01004558.1, from coordinate 378,546 downwards.
CGAGCAGATCCTGAATGGCTGTTGGAAGGTTGTTACACTGAGCTGTTTTTATTGGCAGTGGCAAATCATTGGGCTAAATTGGTTTTCCTATTGGCACCGTGACTCAGCTAGTGGCTGACTATTTTTTTACAATGATCTGATAATAAAGGAATAACCAAAAACGTTTCACAAGTTAAAATGAGTTTGTTACTCTCTGGATACTGATTTTTGAGAAAACCACTTTTGCATTTGTAGTTCATCAAAGGACAAAATGCAAGAGTAAATTATGTCTAAGACAGCTTTTTTGACCTGAAAGTATAGTCCTACTTAAACTGAAGGAGATCACTGGAATACAAGTGTGAGACTCCATGGAGTTTGGGAATCTGCTGTACAGATGGTGCTCCAACAACCTTCCGGATCAGACACTGGGCCGGGCCGTGAGCCTGCGTTTGGCCCTGGGAACGGCAGAGAGGGGTGGCACCAACTCCAGCAGCTTGTCTGGGGCCTGCACCTCCCAGGGGACAGCTGGGCTGGGAGGGGGAGCAGGAGGAGCACAGGGTGCTGCTCCTGGGCTAAGGGAGGGGTGTCAGCGTGTTCCCTGCAGCTCTGCAGGGCCAGGAATGCTGTCCCGGGACACTGTGGGTGCTCCCTCCCGGCTGTCCCGGGACACTGTGGGTGCTCCCTTGGGGCTGTCCCGGGACACTGTGGGTGCTCCCTCCCGGCTGTCCCGGGACACCGTGGGTGCTCCCTCCCGGCTGTCCCGGGACACCGTGGGTGCTCCCTCCCGGCTGTCCCAGGACACTGTGGGTGCTCCCTCCAGGCTGTCCCGGGACACTGTGGGTGCTCCCTCCAGATTGTCCCAGGACACTGTGGGTGCTCCCTTGGGGCTGTCCCGGGACACTGTGGGTGCTCCCTCCCGGCTGTCCCGGGACACTGTGGGTGCTCCCTCCTGGCTGTCCCTGGACACTGTGGGTGCTCCCTCCTGGCTGTCCCGGGACACTGTGGGTGCTCCCTGCACACCCCACACCAGAGTCACACCCGCCCCCTGCTCTCCCCTCTCACACCCCCAGCACTCCTGCCCATTCACTACCTGGCACTGTGGGAATAAATCACTTAGAGTAAAGCACAGGTGAGATCTGGATGGTATCCCAGCCTGCACACGGGATGGATGTCACTTGGCAGCTGTTCCTGCCCAGAGTAAAATAACACTGAAGCCCTTGAAACTGTTACTGCTCTACAGTTTTTATGTATTATGGTGCTGATTTTTGAGGAACTGAGGTCTGAGCATGATACTCAATGTGAGTTGGGAGTATGAGGCTTTCCCAGCTGGTCAGACTGCCTCAAATCCAGGTTTGCTTTCAGGGCCCCCTTTTGTGCAGCTTCAGACTGAGCCCCAGGCATGGAGAGGCTTTAAATAGCAGCAGGTACCCCACAGATTTATCAATATTAACTGGTGCCAATTGGAAATAAAGAAGTATCAGTGCAATTGGTCCAGGCCTAAATCAAAGTAAACTAAGCAGGAAATCACCAGTGTTGAGTAGCACGTGAGTTTCTTGCAGGTAAAAACCTGAAAAGAATTCATAATGAAGGTTCAGGGTACTTGGGTGTACCTTTTTTGCCAGTTCCAGTACCAGTTTATAGCCCCATGGACATCCAGAGCACGATCTAACCTTGCTGAGGAGCTGGGCTGCTGGCACAGGAAAGCTGGGAAAGCCTTTCAGACCTTAGGATTTATCAGCTTGAAAGACTTGTTAGGTTCTAGTGTCCAATTTCTGTGTAAAAAATAAGTTGCTGCAAGAGGAGTGAATTAATATAATTAGCTATACTTCTTGGAAAAAATGGAGTAAATGAGCCCCTTCATTTGTTTTGCTGTATTTTCCTTTGGAATTCTGAAATGCCTTCCCTTTGCCAGTTTTTTTGGGACTCTGTCTAGAAACTGATTTTCAAAAATAAGGATATTTTTGCCTTAAACCACAAATTTCCCAAGCTGTAAACATACCAATAAATTTGCATTCCTTAAATTGTCTTGTGTAAATAAAATGAATGCAGAGAAAAATTCTGAGGTCGTAATTTTAATGCTTTATAGAATTTGCAGCACAAGGCTTGGTTATGTAAATGCTGTAATTCCTGATTTGTTGAGCAACTTAATGAGCTTTATAGGATAAATGAGTGACTGTTTTTTTTTTCAAGGGATACAAAAGTGTGAGGATTTCTGTGGGACATCATTTTAATATTAGATGCACTGAAACAAATGGTTTCTGGGCATTTTACAGTGCTTTGACAAGGCAGCAGTGCTGTAACCTGGGAGAAGTCCAGATGGAATGAAAACTTTGGATGGTTCAGGGCCTGAGAGGGATTTTTGGATACCTTCATCCTAAAAGTTATCACCTCCAGTGCTGGTTGTTGGGTGAAGAAGTTCTCAGCATCTCAGATTTAAAGACATTGAGACATGCTCCTTTTTTATTGATTCTACTGAGAACTCACAGGTTTGGATGGAAATGCAGCATTTACATAGACTGCTTAAATTTGAGATTTAAGGTTGAAACTTAAGTCTTGAAATGGAATTCCTGGGGCTTTGTGTACAGAAGTAAAATCAACCATCTGACAATAAAATCAGAGTGTGACTCCTTCCCAGTGTAGGGCATGGACTGGGGGATTTTCTGCTCTTGTGCAGCATTGCTCCCTCTGTGCCCTGCAGCCCCTCTGTGTGTGTGTACCCTGCAGCCCCTGTGTGTGTGTGCCCTGCAGCCCCAGCCCCCCTGTGTGTGTGTGTGCCCTGCAGCCCCAGCCCCCCTGTGTGTGTGTGTGCCCTGCAGCCCCAGCCCCCCTGTGTGTGTGTGTGCCCTGCAGCCCCAGCCCCCCTGTGTGTGTGTGTGCCCTGCAGCCCCAGCCCCCCTGTGTGTGTGTGTGCCCTGCAGCCCCAGCCCCCCTGTGTGTGTGTGTGCCCTGCAGCCCCAGCCCCCCTGTGTGTGTGTGTGCCCTGCAGCCCCAGCCCCCCTGTGTGTGTGTGTGCCCTGCAGCCCCAGCCCCCCTGTGTGTGTGTGTGCCCTGCAGCCCCAGCCCCCCTGTGTGTGTGTGTGCCCTGCAGCCCCAGCCCCCCTGTGTGTGTGTGTGCCCTGCAGCCCCAGCCCCCCTGTGTGTGTGTGTGCCCTGCAGCCCCAGCCCCCCTGTGTGTGTGTGTGCCCTGCAGCCCCAGCCCCCCTGTGTGTGTGTGTGCCCTGCAGCCCCAGCCCCCCTGTGTGTGTGTGTGCCCTGCAGCCCCAGCCCCCCTGTGTGTGTGTGTGCCCTGCAGCCCCAGCCCCCCTGTGTGTGTGTGTGCCCTGCAGCCCCAGCCCCCCTGTGTGTGTGTGTGCCCTGCAGCCCCAGCCCCCCTGTGTGTGTGTGTGCCCTGCAGCCCCAGCCCCCCTGTGTGTGTGTGTGCCCTGCAGCCCCAGCCCCCCTGTGTGTGTGTGTGCCCTGCAGCCCCAGCCCCCCTGTGTGTGTGTGTGCCCTGCAGCCCCAGCCCCCCTGTGTGTGTGTGTGCCCTGCAGCCCCAGCCCCCCTGTGTGTGTGTGTGCCCTGCAGCCCCAGCCCCCCTGTGTGTGTGTGTGCCCTGCAGCCCCAGCCCCCCTGTGTGTGTGTGTGCCCTGCAGCCCCAGCCCCCCTGTGTATGTGTGCCCTGCAGCCCCAGCCCCTCTGTGCCCCCAGGTACCACACAGCTCTGCACACTCCAGTCCCTCCTGCTGCTCCCCCCAGGGACCCCGAGGAGGGGCAGGGGATGTGAGGGCTGGGTTCAGGCTCTGCCCGCCAGGCTGGGGCTGTGGCAGACTCTGCAGCTCCTGTTCCTGACAGGCCCTGGGCAGGCAGGTTGGGCAGTGACAGGTCAGGGACACACACACAGATCTGCACCTTCTGCTTCCATGTGAAGTGGGACAGAATTTCATTTGTGGTGTTGGGCAGTGCCTTTGCTGCAGCAAAGTGGCCAGAGAGCTTTATAAAGCCTTTCATTCAGGGTTTCATAATCCTGTGTGGCCTAAACTTGGCCTGGAAGTGGCCCTGGTGTCTAATGTATTTTGAATTAGATTTTCAAAATTGTTCTCAAGTTCCCCTTCTTTCTCCTAAGTATTTAAAATTCAGCTTATTGAGGTAGAGTAGTTCATAAAAGGAAAAACAGTCTAACAACCTAAACTAGTGATTTCTAGCTTATTATTTATGGACACCTACAGGTGTAGATTCATTATAAACATTATATCAGTTTTGTGCACCTGATCTGAACATCTTAGGAGAGCAGTTTGCTGTGGGTTTCGATCAATGATTTTTATTAAGTCACGTGAGCAGAATGAAATTTTTTTACCAGACCTGTATGTTTAAAATTGCAGCATTTTCTTTGGGCTTTAATAAATATTTGCAGTGGTACCCTGAATTTTGATGGTTCAGTGTTGCAGAAACACCATACAGGTCTTGTGCCAAATAAGATTGAATAATGAAACAGACTGGAAAAGAAGTTCCTTGAGTGATACACTCGTATTTTGAAGCAACAGACCAGTAAAAGGTCTGTATGTTCAATATCTATCAGAGGATTTGAGCAGTACATCCCATCTCTTTAGGAATGTGAAAGCCTCCTTTTGGTGTCTGGCTGAAATTAGGGCAGTTTCCCTGTTGTCACTGGCTGGCTGTGCTAGAACAGCTCTGAGAACTAAATTCCAGGTGTTTGTGTGAAGGTGTGTCCCAGTAAATTACTGCAAAGTAATTACAGATAGACTGGATTAATTACTTGACAGCTAAATGCAAACTCACATTTCTCTCAACTTTACATTAGAAACTTCTAGCAATAGAATACTCATTTATTTTGCTATTAAAGAAAGAATAATAGAATATAACACACATATGCCTATTTTTGCCCCTGTACATGAGATCCATGCACCCACTCTTCCCATGACAAGTGCATATCCATGTGGGATCTCCACCCAGCTGCTGGATAAGAGGAGAGAGAATTCCAGTGTGTTTTGATACTGGTGGGGGCATTCTTTTGCTGTTCTTGCTTTAATTTCTCTCCTTAGCATGGAGATGAAAATACTGCACTTCCTTTTATTCCTAAGACATGAAATAAATTAGTTTCTAACCCCTTCAGGTGCTCTGGGCTCTCTCCCTTTCCTCGTTCCTGGCACAAACTGCTTTCCCCAAGGCTTCACCTCTGCTTGTTCCACTTTCAGCTTTGACCTGAGTGGGGTTTTTCTTCTCAAGATCTGGTGTTTGTTGTAACTGAATTGGAAGCCAGTATGAAAAATACTGGAAGCTCGGTCTGTGCCAGGTGTTGGAGCTGGGTTTGTGCACTGCTTGATGGTGAGGAATTGAAGACTTTTCCCCAAATTTCTCTGGTGTATGTACTGCTCTGTCCTCAGAAGGAACTGGGAAATGATACCATGGAGCTATAAAAGGTTTGGGGGGTCTCTCTGCATCACATTTCTTCAGCTTCGGAAAAGGAACCCCAAAAATGATTTCCAAACTTTTCCCAACTTCTGCTGTCAGCAGTGGGGAGTCTGGTAGTTAAGCCTTGTTCTTTCTGCTTGGGTGGTGGTCTGAGTAGCAAATGTAGTCAGGGTGTAATTTGGCTTTAGGGTGTCTTCAACTGATAATTCCAAAGTTTTCCCCCAGTTTATCAGGATACCATTCATCTTCACTGAGCAGAGCTTGGTCTTGCAAGGTGAACTTGAGGTTGTTCCTCTCTGTGAAATGCTCCCAGTTTTGTCGCTGTCCCAGCACAGGGACTGGAACCTCAGACATTGATGTGGCTCTGCTGTTGGCATAAAGCACCACAAATACTGTGGGAAAGCTGAGACAGTGGGGAGTGCCAGACCTTAATTCCCAAAGCTACTCCACGTTCATTTTCAAGACTTGCCACCCTAAGGGGAACCTCCTGCCCCTTTGTCCCTTTTTGGAGGCCACTCTGGGGACTTCTGCACAGACAGGACCCTTAAAAAACCCAGGGAGGGGAAAACAAGGCAGCAGCAACACTGTATTGAGAGACATCGAGAATGACACTCTCTTTTGGTGAAATAACAGTAAAGAACCAGAAAACCTGACAATTTTCTTACACATGATATTTGTGGTTCTCTTGTCTAGTTACTGCATTTTCTGCAAAGAGCATTTAGAAATGTGTGTATAGCTTTGACCCAGCACTGTTTGTTAATCTGGATTAATCAAGGAAGATGCTCAGTAACCCCAAAAAAGCAGCTGAAGTTGTGCTGGGTGAGGACAGATCCTGCTGGCCTGAGTGTCCCAGAGTGTCCCTGTGCTGGGTGAGGGCCCTGTCCCAGAGCCCTGTCCCTGTGGGACCCAACTGGGACAGCTCCTGTACTGCTGGGAGGGAGTTCAGGTGTTCAGCTGGGCACTAAACCCAAGAGGTTCCAAATGAGGGAAATCAGCTCAGGGCAGGGGGGTGGCTCGTCCTGGGCAGGACAGAGGGATGAGATGACTCCTCTCTGCACAGGATCTTCAGTGGTTGTTTCACCCTTGGCCACCCACCTTGCATTGATGTAGACATAACACAGATAAGCACCCACGTTAACTTACTAATGAGTTGCCTGCCTTGAGTGATTTGTTGTGGCCTCTAACTGCTTCTTCTCTTCCTTCCTTTTTGTCACCCTGCAGTGTTCTGTGCCAAGGTCTTTGTGGCTAGGCTGCTCCAACCTGGTAGAGAGCATGTGCGCACTGAGATGCCTGCAGAGCATGCCCAGTGTCAGATGTCTCCAGGTGCCTTTCTTCTTTCTTGTTGTAAATGTTATGCCTATGCTTTGAACTTGTCTTAAACTCGCAGGACTCTGTTTAATCCAATTGTTAAGTCTGCTAAATGTTTGTTGTGCATCCTTTTCTGAAATCCTCTCCTTAACTGCATTGTAGGAGTTACTGCTGAGGGCTCTCTGTGCCTCAGGTGCGGGGGGTGGGTGTGTTTTATTGCCTGTTTACTCAAGTTGTGATATGAGTAGCATAGTCTGCATGTTGCCTGCCACGTTTTGCTTTCTCGTTTAATTTAAAAATAACGTGATGAGCTTTGCCATTTCTCTTAAATTGCAATGAACTGACTGGCCTGTGATATTTGTGTGATTTCATCTAGAAGGGGTAAACTTTTGATTTGCTCCTGAGTGTGGTGTTGGTGTAGCTGTGCAGGAGTCTCTGCACGTGTGGGAATGCAGTGAGTGTGGAGTGCTGGGCTCCTTGGGCTGCCCTGTTAACTTGGCTCTTTAACTTGTAAGAAGTGAAGGGATGGGGGTTACTCTGCATAGAAAGCCACTAAATCTGAAGTTCTCTGTTGTTTTTCTTCTAGTAAGCTGTTGGAGCTGAGCCTGTGTAATTTATAGATGGGGAATTGCTGCTGTTTCTTCATTGGTTTGAGAGGGATTGAAAATGATAAAAAAGGAGCTTTTGGTACCAGTTAACAGTTCTGAACTCCTGGGGATTTACCTTGGAAAGAAAATGCCCAACCTGCAGTAACTGTGTGACACTCGGTGTTTGTAACGTAACATTTTCTGGCAGAGCACAGTGATTATTTAACATTAGTATATTTTATAACATAATAGCATTGTTCAGGGTTCAGTCTTTCAAGTGTACAAAATGAGTACTTAAAAGGAACTGCTTTTGTGAATGGAAACAAACAATTGAGTTCTGTCGCTCCATTTGAGTTCAGCCACTGGAGAACACAAATGTCTGACATTACAGAGCAACCTTATTTCAGAACCTCCTCCCACCTGCAAAATGTGGCCACGAGTTCCAGCAAATTGCCATTTCAGAATGAGAAATTCCTTCAAAATTTCTGTTAACATAGAAATGGTCTTCTGTTTGAATGCTTTATATTTCCAATTTTGAAATAGTATTCAAAGAAAGGAAAAAACCCTGTGAGATAAACACGTAGAGGGGTAGCTCAGATTTATAGACATTAATCTTCTCTCGTGGCCAAATAATGGTTATAGAAGGTGCCTGTGGTTATGCCAGGGCAAAGTCACTGAGGTTTGGTGTCTGTCTTTGGAATATTTGCAAGATCTTCCTGCTCCGTTTTTCTGATCCTCAGCATTGGCCCCCTCCCTGGAAAAGTAAAATAAAACTTGGTTACAGTGGGAATTCTGAATTTCTTTTTCTCCCAGGATCTTCTCTGTCAGTGGCCAGGGAGTATCTCAGAATGTTTTAGCAGTGGTCATGGTTGATTTTAAGCTGGATGGTGATGTTGGGGGTCTGGTGGGATGGCCAGGGATGGTTTCCAGGCTGGGAGATGATTAATTGATGTAGAATATGTTGTATTACAAACTTCTGTTGATAATACTGATTACAGGAAAAAATATGAACCAGTTTGTTCATGAACGTGCTGCTTCATACATGAGGGTTTTGAAAACCTGTTATCAAACAGATGTGGTGTCATATAATTAAAACCCAGAGCTCAGGCAGCTGTTTTGTCAGAATGTGTCACTTGGAAAGATTCCTCAAACCTGCCTTGTTTTCAGGAGTTGTTACAGCTCTGTCAGTTTTCTTGGGAGCCATGTTGAAGTACCTGTTAATTTGTGTGAGCCTTTCCTGCTCCCTGTGCCTGTGGGGATTGCACAGTCCCAGCACATTTCTAGCTGTGTAATATCAGCAGTTACCAGGGCTAGCAAGTGTCAGTGAGCAGGTACCTCCCTGCAGGGGCAGCCCCGGTGCTGGGGCTGGGGGAGCTCAGTGTGTGCAGGGAACAGCTGTGTGTGTGCCCAGCTGTGGCACTGGAGGGACTGCGAGGGTTTCATCCCTGCCTGTTGCAGGGCCTGTGCTTCCTGCTGGCTGTGTCCTCCTCATGGGTGTCCAGGGAATTAGAGGAATAAATGTCCTAAGCAGGCCTGGGAGGTTTGTCACTTAGTGGGATGGACAGTGGGCTTTGTTGGGTTGAATCAGTGGCTGAGGGCACTTGGTGTGATCAGCTGGGGATGAGGGGACTGAGGTCAGACCTCAGCAGGGTCTGCAGCTCCTCCTGGGGGGCAGCTGCAATCTCTGCTCTGTGTGACCAGGGACAGCACCCAGGGAATGGCCTGGAGTTGTGTCAGGGCAGGGACAGCACCCAGGGAATGGCTGGAGCTGTGTCAGGGCAGGGTCAGGTTGGATCTCAGGAAAAGGCTCTTCCCCCAGAGGGTGGTGGGCACTGAGCAGGCTCCCCAGGGCAGTGGGCACAGCCCCAAGGCTGCCAGAGCTCCAGGAGTGTTTGGATGATGCTCTGGGGCACAGGGTGTGACTCCTGGGGCTGGGTCTGTGCAGGATCAGGAGTTGGACTGGATGATGCTTGTGGGTCCCTTCCAACTCAGCATATTCCATGAGCCTGTGAATTATTGCTCCAAAATGAAGGCTTTTTTCTTTCTATTAAGTTCTGATTGATTTTGTAGAATTGCAGCCAGAAGAGGTTTTGAGTCTTTTGGAAGGGTCTGTGGAGAATTTATTTTTTTTTAAGTTCTCCTTCTGGGTGTGTGACTGTGATAGCAGAAAGGGAACTTGGAAGTGAAAGTGGCACCAGCTGCTTTTCCCCATTTTTTGTTTTTGGCACCATGGCTTGCTCTTCATTGTTTCTTGAGCTTGAAGCCCACATGTATATCAGGTGGAGCATAGATGGGTCTTGGTTCTGTAGCACACATCAATTAGGGTAGTGATGATTAGTAGGAAGTGCAGGAAGGGAGATGGAGAAGCTCTTGTGTGATTCACAGACCTTATCTGGGAGCTGTGTCTGTTATCTGTGGTGTGTGTGGAGCAATCAGTGAACAGGCCAGAAAGAGGCAAGGACAGTGTCAGGGCTGGGGCCTTGTAGAGTCTCCTCAGGAAGTTTTTATTCAGCCTTGGTGCTTTTTCCAACATGAAGGTTTCAGGAGTCATTTGCCACCCATCTAAGAGAAGAAGGCAGAGATTCCATTTGCTCTTGCAAACCCTCTTGCTCTCCATGGTGTTGTTAATTATGAAACCTAATGAGGCTCTTCTAAAATCAGGCTATAACATTAAGAGGTACCTCTGATGCCCAGAGATGAGGGAGGGGGTGTTTGTTGTCCACGAATAATCTTTGTGTTCTGTGGGGTTTTTTATGCAGTCAAATACCTTCATAATTCATGTAATTTCCTGGAAAAATATTTACTTTCTGCATTCTATGAGCTTTTAGTAAATGGAGAGGAGAGACAGATAATTTATTAAAAAATATTTATTCCTACTTGTGGTATTTGAAGTTTACACTCATCTATTCTGACTTTCAATGTCATTGGTATTATTTGGAAATAAAGTCCTTGGCCCTTATCACTTGTTACTCTTGCAATGAGAAGCATTTATTAAATGCCAGTTCCTAATACTTGAAACTACTGTAGATCCCCAGGCCTTATTTTTAACTCCTTATTTATCTTTAATAATGTTTTTGGACCAAGAAGCTCCCATTATGAGCACACATGGACTCCAACAGCTCCTGCTTTCAACTGCTCTGATACGGATTGGACTGAAGAGTTAAAACCATTCTGGTCTCCTGTTTAGGGCTTTGGAGGAGCTGGTTCTGTTGCCCCTTGTGTGATGCAGCCCTGTGGATACAGCCCCTTCCATGGCTTCATCCTCGGGGGCATTGCAGGGATTTGGGCCTGTTTGTCACAGTGATTTGGGAAATGGCTCTGGGAGCACTGTCAGGCCTTGCAGGGCTCTGGGAGGGAACATCTCACTGTGAGCTGAGACTGGTCATTGAGCAGCAGGAGCTGAGAGCCCAGACATCACTTGGAATTATTGCATAGTGCAGGATGTGATGAAATAGTTCTTGGGGAATGAATTATTAGATAGAATCACAGAATGGATTGGATTGGAAAAGACCTCCGAGATCATCAAGTCCAACCCTTGGGCCAACTCCACTCCCTTTACCAGATCATGGCACTCAGTGCCACGGCCAAGCTCACTTTAAAAACCTCCAGGGATGGGGAATCCACCCCCTCTCTGGGCAGCCCATTCCAATCCCTGAGCACTCTCTGCAAAGAATTTTTTTCTGCTCTCCAACTTCAATTTCCTCTGGCAGAGCTTGAGCCCCCCGTGCCCCCTTGTCCTATTGCTGAGTGCCTGGGAGAAGAGACCAACCCCCACCTGGCCAGAACTTCCCTTCAGGCAGTTCCAGACAGTGCTGAGGTCACCTCTCAGCCTCCTCTTCTCCAGCACAAACACCCCCAGCTCCCTCAGCCTCTCCCCACAGCACTTGTGCTCCAGTCCCTTTTCTTTTTTCCTTCACTTTTTTTACAAAGATCATTTTATCTCTCTTCTAAAACTCTGCTTAGGTTTTTTCATCCTTATTTAGACCCTCACAAGCTCTTTGGGCTTCTTAGAAAAGGTTCTTTTCTACACATTTCCATTTCTTGTTCTTAAAACTTTCAGCTTTGTTGCATGTAGTGCCCTGCTCTTGTCTCCCTGTCCCGGTCCCTTGTGGGGGATGGAGCTTGGAAGCTTTAACAGGAACGATGAACTCCCTCTTCCCGAGTATCCAGTGGGAGATACTGACCTGTTCCTTCCCAGGCCACGTCTTAAAATTCATGCAGTGGCTTTTTCAGCCTTGAATCTCCCAGTTTCTCTCAGCCTGTTGTCCCAGTGCTCTGTAGGCTTGTGACAGTGCTCTTGGCTTTACCTGTCCTTTGGCCTTGGTGCAGCTCCAGGGGCCCTCCTTCATCCTCAGTTTAGTTTTCATGGAGTGCCCAGCCCTGGAGGTGCCCAAGGCAGGACTGGCCGTGGCACTCAGAGCTCTGGGCTGGGGGACAAGGTGGGCATCGGGCACAGGGTGGGCTCCAGGGGCTGGGAGGGCTTTGCCAAGGTGGGCATCGGGCACAGGGTGGGCTCCATGGGCTGGGAGGGCTTTGCCAGCCTCAGAGACTCTGTGGTTCTGACTCTGTGTGTCCTGGTGATGGACAAGCAGGAGGAGCAGGACACTGACTTAGTTCTTGTTGCTGTCATTCCTTCTTACAGATTGTCAGGAGTGTGTCAGTTTACCCTCCATAACTGGAAGGTGTTTTCACAGAAATCGTGGTCATAATTTGAATTGTCCAAGTTGTAATTTATTACTGTTCAGAAGAACCTGTTTGCCAGGGGCAAGTAGAGTTCTGGAGCATGAGGGGGTGTGTAACTATTTGCAATTATTTGTCAGTGCTGTCACAACTGAACTGAGACACAAAGAATCCCAGAATCTGACTGGTTTGGATGGGAAGGGACCTCAAAGCCCATCTCATCCCACCCCCTGCCATGGGCAGGGGCACCTCCCACCAGCCCAGGGTGCTCCAAGTCCCATCCAACCTGGCCTTGGACACTTCCAGGGATGGGGCAGCCACAGCTTCTCTGGGCACCTGTGCCAGGGCCTGCCCACCCTCACAGGGCAGGATTCCTTCCCAATATCTAACATAAATTTCCCTTCCTGCAGTTTAAACACAGAGACTTCCAGAAGGAAGCTTATCTATTTATTTATTGATGACACAATTTAGGATTAACTTGCTTAAGCTTCTGTTTGTTATTCTTTGCTAATTTTGAGCTTCTGTTGGTTGATGTTTCTATTCTGATACCAGAAGGAAGTACAACAAGGAAAATTGTAGTTGGAAAAGTTTGGACTTGAAAGCTAAGAATTTAACATGAAAACTTCATCATCCTTTTTTCATGGTCCAAATTCAGGCACAGACATGATTTAATGTTCTTAAAATGACAGCAAGTGCAGCAGATGCATTTCTGCTCAGACCATTTCCTCCAGAGCATGAAATCCCCAGTGGGAAGTGAGGCCTGGCCTGTCTCCCTGGAGCCTGCATCCTTTTGGAAATGTCCTTCTTCTCTGCAGCTGTTTAAATGAGTTGTCAGAAGCAGACAACTGCTTTGCTGCCTCTGTTAGGTTTGAAGGAACTTACAAATACCTCTTTGACATGTTTGCTGGTATTTTGCCTCAAAACAGTGGGGCTGTTACCATTTCTTTTTGGAAACGATCCAGCAGATCCATTAAAAAGAAATATATGTTTGATTCTTTTTCTTTAAAGAACAGAATGTTCTCTCCAGTATCTGGAATATTTGTGCTTGTCCCTTTATTTTGAGCAGGCTCTTTTGGAGGCAGAAAGCATTCAGGCCAAACAATTAAAGCTCTGCTCATGGTCAGGCTGGTGCTGCTTTGGACAGGGGGTGACCTCAGTTCCTCAGATCTGGGGTAAAACCGGCCCGTGTCCCCTCTGGTGACCAGCAGCAGTGCTTCCCAGTGGTGGTGTCCCTTCTGCCTGGAGCTGGAGTCTCCTCTCAGTTAGAATTAATAGTAGTTTGGAGTTTGTTTTCAGCAGTTTCTTGTAATATCTTTTGTTTTGTTTTTGAGTTCTCTGCGTGGGCGTTGCAGATTTTGAGGGCTGATGGGACAGCCCAGTTTGGTGGTAGTTGCTCTTACTGCAACTGTTTTGCAAAGAGTAATGTTGCATTTTATTCCCCGTTGTGCTCCCGTGCTTGGCCATCCCGGCTGCCCTACCAGGTGTGTATCCCAGGTGTTTCCTGTGGAGTGCTCCAGGTGGGTCTCAGGCAGGGCCAGCTCTGCTGCAGCCCCTCATGGGGGCTGGGGGGGCTTCTGGTGGGGTGGCCGTGGGTGGGGCTGGTCCAGACACAGCTGGATGAGGAAATGTGAAAGGCAGGGATTGCTTTTTCTGACTGTGATTTATTGTCTGAAGGGAAGGGGTTTGATAAGCACTTCTCTGCCATCATCCTTTGTTTATCTGAGTGCTTTCAGCTTTGTGACTTCAAGTACTGACAGCCTGTTCATCCTTAGGAGCAGGGAGAGAGACACCTTTTCTTTAGTGGGTCAGTTCCCAGTGTTTATTTTGAAGTAGCAGGTCCTTACTGGGCTGAACTGCAGCCCGTGAGCCAGGACTGAGCTCTGACCAGAGCTCTGCTCTGTGCTTCCCTCAGCTGAGGAGCAGAGCGTGTCCCTGATGTCCCAAGAGCAGCAAATGGAGTAAATGTCTGTGGGTTTTGGTTCCTGATTTTCCCCAGACGTGACGTTTGTCAGTCACTTGTAGCTGACTTTGCCTCTGCCAGGCGTGTCCAGCTGCATTCCCTGTGCTCTGTGGGCAGCAGTGGGAGAGCAGCCACGGGGGCACCTGTGGGGGCCTCCCCAGGGTGGGACTGTTGGAGTTCTGCCCACCCCTGGCATTGCTGCTCGTGGGGAAAGGGCTTTGCTGGTACAAACAACTTCATACACACGAGGGGTTTTTTTGGGCTTGGTTGTTCTCAGTGGTTTTTGGAGAGCACTAAAGATCATACACGTCATCCTTGAGTGGGCTTGGAAAAAAGAGTGACCTTTCAGGAGCTCCACTCTCTTTCTGAAGAGCTTTCTGAATTATTTCAGCCATGGCTGGTGGGCAGTTCTCTCATCTTTGTTCCTCAGAAGTTGCAGGTAATCAGAAGTTCATAATTTACTTAATCACTAATCTTTATGATCGAGATTAGGAGGAAGTGGTGATGTGACTCCTCCTGAGATACGTCACTGAGCTGCTGCTGAAAGGGCTTCTGAACGCAGGAAAAGTACTGTGAGCTTGGAAACCTTGTGCTTACTCCTTTGGGTGACTTGCCAGCCTGCCTTTTGCTGGTGTTTCTCTTGTTCCATGTAGAGATGCCAATCCATCTTCTCAGACTGGGAAGGATCTGTCCCTGTGGAGACAAGTACATTCTCCGTGATGGGCTCATGTAACACCACAAGGTACTAGACCTTATCTCAGCAAATCCAGAGCCTGTTGCACAGAGCTGCAACAGTGAGTGTAATCTGACATAAATCTGTGTCCCTCACAAAGCTCAACACAGTCCCACTCAGCCTGAGGGAATTCACAGGCAGTGGGCAGGAGCTGTTGGTGCTGCTGCCTCCCAGGAAGCATCTGCAGGAGGCTGGCTGAGTGCAGGGATGTTGTCAGCCACAGTTTGTGCTTTCTCAACCTCCTTTGGAGAAGAGGATTTTTGTTGTGCTCTCTGATCCTGTTAGGGTGGAAAGAGAAGTGCCAGGAGTGTGCCCTGTGCCTGCTGGCAGTGCCTGCTCCTGCTGGCAGGGGAGGAGGGAATTGAGGAGAGGAGGTGCAAGGCAGCGTGTCCTGGGCCATGGGGCATCATCCTCTTCCTTGCAGGTCTTTGGTCTCTGTGCCACAGAGGGATTGCCAAGGAAACAGAAACATCTACTCCAATGTTCCCTGCTAAGGTTGAAATGACATTTGTGCAGTCCTTGCCCTGCCAGAGCCTCCTCAGACACTCCTGGGGGAGGGTCTGCCCCTGCCCAGGGCATCCAGCAGCTGTGTTGGTGCCAGTGGTGGCAGAGGGTGTGCTGATCCTGAGTGCCCCAGTCACCATCCCAGGACACTCCCTTCCCTGTGCCAGTGTTGGCAGTGGCTGTGCTGATCCTGAGTGCCCCAGTCACCATCCCAGGACACTCCCTTCCCTGTGCCAGTGTTGGCAGTGGCTGTGCTGATCCTGAGTGTCCCAGTCACCATCCCAGGACACTCCCTTCCCTGTGCCAGGCTCTGGGGGTGGAGCAGGGAGCCATTCCAGGGTGTCCCAGCCAGCTGTCCTGCAGGGCTGTGGGGTGGCCTGGCAGAGTCTGCCCAAGTGATCTGTTTGTTGTGATCCTTTGAGGTGGTGAGAGAATCCAAATAAATCACAGTCAGGGTGGGACAGGGGGCTGAAACCACAGCAACAGGACTGAGCAGATTGTACCAATCCCCATCTGTCCAATCTGGAGGAAGTGCTAGAGAGAAAGAAGGAACTATAACCAGAGCTTTTTACTGCTTTGCATAATATTTCTGTGGCACAATAGTCATGTTTGCCAAGCCCCCCTGGGGAAGGGCATTACTCTGTGGGGCAGGATGTTCTTTCAGTGCTTCCAGGTGGATTTTACAGGCACTTGAGAAGTTTGAGGTGACTTTGTTGCCTTAGAGAAGCAGTGTGGGTTGTGCCCATCCCAGCACTGAGGTCTGTTCAGGGCCTTTGCACTGGGGTGGGTAGAAACTCTCAGCCATTGGAGTTAAACTCTGTGCTTTTTTAACTCTTAGCTGGTTTTTGCATTGCTCAAGTTCACGTGCATTTGTTGATGCAATTATTAATCCAGGCTTTAGGGATGATCCAAATTATGTTTATAATCTGTGTTTTTCTGCATCTTTTTAATATTACTTTTTAATGAATAGACTGCTAAATATTTACTGTAAGATGTGCAAATATATTGGCATGTCTTGCATGTCATGACTTATAAATAATGAATATCATTGTGCTAAATGCATTGGGGCTGTTAGAGCCTGAATTTCATGGGAAATACAGAAAAAAATTGATTTAAAAAATGAATGAATGAAAGTGGACCTTAAAGTTCTCTCTGAGTTCCTCAGTAGCTGATGATTAAATATCCTACTTGAAAAATCAATTAAAGAAGGATCAGGTGAAGTTATCTTTAAAGTTTTACACATGATGGCAGAATTTGAATGCACACTTGAGCTTTGAAAACTGTAACACTTTTGTCTGCTTGTAGAGAGTCTTGGACTAGAGAATGTATTAAAGGGATATAATGCTGAAAAAATATTTGCTGTACTGTTAGAGGAACCCACCTACAATTCTCTGCACTTGAGCCTGGGTTGTTAAAGCAAACAGAGTCTGAAAGTCTCAGGCTTGTCCTGGGCCCCTGAGCCCTGGGGCAGCTGTGCCTTCCTCCTGCTCTCCAACCCTTTCTGTGGAGTCTGCACTGATGTGCTTTTTGTGCTCATCAACTGGGTCTCGAATTGTAGAGGGAGAAGTGGTGCTGACCTGGCAGGTCAGGAGCATTTACCATCCATTACATAAGCCATGTGAGATCTCAATTATGCAATTGCACATGCCTTTGAATACCCAGATAGAATCAGCACTGGAGAGCAGAGTGTCTGGCTAACCCCAGGCAAGGCTGAGGGGGTATTTGAAAGAGTGAGTTGGGGATTTTTTCCATCTTGTGTTACTGAAGGCTGTTTTGTTCAGCTGGTTAATCTGCAACCCTTGTGGAGATGAGGTTTTCTGCAGGGTTTGGGTTGCTTGGATGTCAGCAGTTCCAAAAACACACTGGAACTGTGTAGAAACAAAAGCTTATGTTTCAGACAATTAGTGAGTGATTAGAATTTCCTGAATGATTAGGAAGGATTGATCCAGTTTCCTGAGCTGCCAAATCTGGAATGCACTGCCACACATCTTTGGAGGGAAAAACTGAGCTTAAAACAGCTCAGGATCCTTCCTTGAGTAGCTCACTGGTTCTAGGCTTTACTTTTATGGAATATTTCATTGCAGTGCTACTTCTGTATTTTTTTTGTGTGCAAACACCTGTTTTGCTGAAGATAAATAATTGAGGGTTACTGCAATTTCAGTATTTCAGGCTCCTCAGTGGTTTTAAGGAACCTTTTTTTGTAACTTTTACGGTAAAAGTTTGTATAGAAGCCTCTTTGAAATCTGTTTAAAGTTTTGCTGATCCCTGGGGAAGAGCAAAACCCAAAGAACAGGAATAAATTCTAATGCAGTTCTGGTGCCCAGGCAAGGCAGGAGGGGATGGAGAGGAAGAAGTGCCAGAATCTCGTTCAGAAAAATTAAAATACTGAACCACACTGAAGGAAATCCCTGAATGTTTCACTGAAACTTTTGTCTTCTTTTGGTTCTCCAGTCCTGGGGCCTTAGTATTGAATTCCAGTGAGTTCATGGGCTTGTAGTTGGTTGGAGTTGCTTATTTTTAAATTATTCTTCATTTAGATCTACTTTGCTCTGTGGTAGTTGTAGCTCAGCCACTTTTCTCGGGCTGGAATTGTGTCCATTCCTTCTCTCAGTGCTGTTGTGCTTGAGGGGTGAGGGCTGGTCATGGAATCATGGAATGCTTTGGGTTGGAAGGGACCTTGAAGCTCATCCCATCCCATCCCACCCCCT
Organism: Sakesphorus luctuosus; assembly: GCA_013396695.1. Lineage (NCBI taxonomy): Eukaryota > Metazoa > Chordata > Aves > Passeriformes > Thamnophilidae > Sakesphorus > Sakesphorus luctuosus. The sequence goes on along the minus strand of VWZD01004558.1, from coordinate 360,678 downwards.
GCCATGGGCAGGGACACCTCCCACCAGCCCAGGGTGCTCCAAGCCCTGTCCAACCTGGCCTTGGACACTTCCAGGGATTTTCCAGACCTCAGGGAAACACAGAGGTATTAAGCAGTGGTGGATATGAGAAAAAAATGGATCAGGGTTTGAAGGGATGGCTGCAGTGACCCTGCTCGTGCCCAGCTGCTGTGCCAGTGTGCCCAGTGCCCATCAGTGCCCTCCCTGTCCCAGCCCTCAGGGACATCCCAGTGGGAGAACTGGTGTGCCCAGTGCCCATCAGTGCCCTCCCTGTCCAGCCCTCAGGCCCCTCCCGGTGGGAGAGCTTGGCTTGGACACAGCTGTATCACGTGGCACCAGCAGCAGGATCTGAGCCTAAATTCCCTCTGGGAATCTAGGAATAACCCTGGAACTTTGCAGCAGGCAGCCAAGTTGCAGATGTGTAGTTAATCTTAACCGAAGCTAATTTATTTTTGATGAATCTGAAGCCATCTAATTACCAGCTTAGCCTGAAATTTGCCTCCGAGCTGTTCCTTCCCCCCCTCCAGCCTGGCACACTGTCGGCCCCTGTTCCTGGCGTGGGGCAGGGGGGGTGCCCTCTCCTTGTCTGCCCACCAAGGTGAGGCAGAGGAAAGTGTCTGACTTGGAGCTTTTGGATTGGAGTTTTGCCTTCCCCTGACTCGTGGTGTCCACACAGCCCCCCCCAATCTGGGAAAGGGCTCCAGGGACCTGCTGGAAGTGTGGGAGGTGCCACGGCAGCGCTGGGGTGTGGAACTGATGCTGGGGCAGCACTTGTGTTGGGCTCTACAATCCCTGGCTGCCCCTGGAGCCCAGCGGGCAGGTCCTGCTGCTGAAGGCCCCCAGTTCATGCTAATTTGAGAAGTCAGCAGTGAAATGCAACTTTTTAAATAGTTTGTTTTCCTTTTGCAAGGCCTATAAATGATGAGATGAGTGGATCTGAAGAGGCTTCTTTGCATCTGCTCTAAAAGGAGGAGAAGTGACAGTGATCTTGAGTCAGTATTTTCCCCTCAAGTTTTCATTTGTGGGTGGTTTTTTAATACAGGAAATAAAAGCTAAAGGGGCTCTTCAGTAGGCACTGAGACAGTTTGTAAGGTGGTAAATACTACTTCATATTTCCCTTATACCACCACCACCACCCCCAAAAGAAGCTTGACATCTGATCCTGAGACTGGATTTTAAACTGAGCTTGGCCGTGGCACTGAGTGCCATGATCTGGTAAAGGGACTGGAGTTGGCCCAAGGGTTGGACTTGATGATCTCAGAGGTCTTTTCCAACCCAATCCATTCTATGATTCCTCTGAACTGCCTCACAAAATGCAGTATTTTAGGGTAGCTTTTGGTATAGCTGCAGGTGCCAATGTTCTGAGCAAGGCTGTAGCACAAGACAAGTGTCCATAGTGTAGTCAGAGCTCTGAAAACTTCAGCTCTGCATTTACTTCAGAAGGCTCAGTGAGTTCACAAAGTAACATGGTTTGAAGTTTCCCTTGAGTCTTAAAAGTGCAGAGGAAACACTTTTACTTTGGGACAGGTGAAAAATGCAAACAGGTTCTACCTAAATAGGTTTATGTGGAAAATGGATGAGCCATTAGTGCAAACCCAGTAGAATTAATTGCAGCTGACAATTTGAGGTAACTTCTCTTAATTTAACAAAGCAAAGCAGTTCCTCACTCCCAATGTCTGTGTTCCTTCCTACAGCCAGTTTGTCAGGCCCATATTTCTGATTGAAACATTTTGCTGTTAAAATTGTTATGTGCAGGGAGAAAGGATTTCTCTTTTGAGCTAATTGTCCTCTAGAGCTGTGCAAGTTAATTGAGAAATACTTCAGGAAAGTGAGTGCAGCTTTGCATTGATATCTTTGATAAACAGTTTGCATGGATTGCTTTGATAAACGGTTTGGGTGTTAAGATCTTTCTGCTCTGGGCAGGAAGGGGAGTTGCTGATGTCCTGCACACACCCGTGTCTGCCAGGGAAGGCTGAGGGACTGGACAGGGAGAGGAATAACCAGGACACTGGAAAACAAGCACCACGTGTAAGCTCAGGGACAATCAAAGCTCCTCTTGGGCTGGGCAGGGGCAGCTGCTTGGAAAATAAAGCCAGTTTTCAGCTGAAGTAAAACAATCACTGAGCCTCAGGTGCAGCTTTGCAGGGAGGGTTTTTGGATGCTCTTTCACAAGCTAAGAGAGTATTGTGGTGATTATTATTATTATTATTATTATTATTATTATTATTATTATTATTATTATTATTATTATTATTATTATTATTATTATTTTATTGCTGCAAATGTTCCTCTGCCAGCTCGAGCTGAGCTCGTGGGCATTGTGGGAATGCTGGAGCAAGGCTTGACTTGGCCCCAGACCTGGCCTGGAGTTGCAAACTGCTTTTGCCATTCCTTGCAGGAAGCTGGTTCTGTTTGAGGGGCAGGTGCAGACACTGATGTCTCTCTGTGTTTGGGGCTCTGTGGTTTGTGTGCTGTGGAGCTCTGGGAGCAGCGCTGGGTACCCGAGTGCTGCAGGGATGAGTCACCAACCGCTGCAATTACACAAGGCACTCCTCATTGTCCTTGTTTTTACAGCATGGATACAGGCAGGTTGGGGTCACTGACTCCACTGTGGCCTCTCAGTGTATTCCCTGAGAGTTTGGGGTGTCTCTGGGACAGTTACACAAGGACTGTGTTATTGGGGCTGGTCCTGCAGGACCTGTCGAGGGAAGCCTGCCCTTAAGAACTAATAAGTTATTGCATATTTAAAAACCAAGACCAGCAAAATCAAACAAAACTCACCCCTGAATGTCTCTTGGGATTGCAATAATTACCTTTTTTTCCTACAAAAATACTGTTTTTTCTGAAAAGTGATGTCCCCTTGCTCAGTGGAAGTTGAGACCTGCTGGAAAATAGCTGCTACTTGGTCAGAAGGAGAGTTTTTTTGTTTCTTATTGCAAGCTAAATTGACTGCTAGTTTGGTGAGTATTTTATGGAAATCTTGATGAGAACATGCAGTACATTATTTCAGAAGCTCTGAAAGCCAGCAGGGTGATTTTCCTGTCAGGGCTCTCCATCAGCTGTTGTGCTGCACAGGTTGGAGTGTGGATCCAATCCCTGCCCTGCCAGGCAGGCTCAGGCTGCAGTTTGGGCACAGCTGCCCACTGAAAGGATGTGCCATCACCCCAATCCCAGTGGGAGAGTCAGATCCTTAGTGTGTCATGGAAGGGTCAGAAAGGAAATGCTGAACTGCTCAGCATTTTCGTGTATAGTTTGATTTAAAAAACAAGTTAGGTGGTGTAACTCTGGACACAGCCCACACTGAGCTGCCTTTGAGCCACCAGGATGGGCAGAGGATGGAGCAGCTCTGCTGGGAGGAAAGGCTGGGAGAGCTGGGATTGTTCAGCCTGGAGGAGAGAAGCTTTGGGGTGACCTGATTGTGGCTTCCAGTGCCTGAAGGAGCCACCAAAAGATGGAGAGAGACTTTTCACAAGGGTCTGGAGTGACTGGACACAGGGAATCCCACAGGGCTTCCACTGCCACGGGGAATCTTTCCCTGTAAGGGTGGGCAGGCCCTGGCACAGGCTGGGCAGAGAAGCTGTGGCTGCCCCATCCCTGGGAGTGTCCAAGGCCAGGTTGGACAGGGCTTGGAGCACCCTGGGCTGGTGGAATGAGATGATCTCTAAGGTCCCTTCCAGCCCAAACCATTCTGGGGTTACTCCACATGGAGTCAGGTGCACTGAATACTCAGATCCACAGTGAGGTACACACAGAGGATCAGCAAATCCATTTTGGTCTGAGTTCAAGGTGAGGTGATCCTTCAGAAACAGTTACAGTAGTGGCACTAATTGCTGGTTATCAAAGCTTTGGTGGTTTCAGCAGGATGACCTGTTTAGTAACTGTTTGTACTCCTTGGAACCTGGAAAAATAGCTGGTCTGGAGCATTTAGGTGAAGAATGGCCTGATATTTTCCCTCTGAGAAGAGGCAGGAGGAGGCAGCTGTTGGTTTTGGGGAATTTATTGCTCTGGCCAAAACTTCCAAAAAAATAGGCCCTTGAGAGGTATGTAAAAGCATCAGGTATCCTTTAAAAACTTCCCATCTACAACTTGTGGTCAAACTACACCAAGTACTGTTTGTAGCAGCTTGAAGCACAGACTGGGTAACTGTGCTGGGGCTGAATTCTCTCTGTTTTCCTCTAAAATTCTTGCTGGTTACTCAGAGGCCAAATAAAAATTGACGCCTTATTTTCAGTGTGAGGGTTTTTTTCTAATTTTGCATTCAGCTGTTGGCTCTTGGTAGACTCTTTTAGTATTTGAAGTATATTTTTGTTTGAACTTCCAGCAATAGCTGCACTAAAATAAAACCTGGCAATGGGAGAGCAGCGAGGTAGGTAAGAAATGGAGCGTGTTCAGCTGAATTTGTGCAGATCTTACTGCTTACATAAATAGTTTAGTTTAAGCTGAAACAAGCAGTTACTAATACAGATGGCAAATATAGACACGGCCATGGTCAGCAGAGAAAACTTTCATGTTTGGTGGGCAACCAGCCATGTGTCCTGGGGGCCAAGGAGGCCAATGGTGCCCTGGGGGCATCAGGGAGAGCACTGGCAGCAGGGCAGGGAGGGGATCCTGCCCCTGTGCCCAGCCCTGGCAGGCACATCTGCAGGGCTGTGCCCAGCTCTGGCTCCTCAGCACAGCAGGGCCAGGGAGCTCCTGCAGCGGGGCCAGCGCAGGCTGTGCAGATGCTGAAGGGCCTGGAGCAGCTGTGGCAGCAGCAAAGGCTGAGGGAGCTGGGGCTGGGCAGCCTCCAGAGCAGCCCCTGAGAGGGACCTCCCCATGGCTGGCAGTGCCTGCAGGGAGGGGGCAGAGCACGGACCAGGCTCTGCTCGGGGGGCCCAGCAATGGCACAAGAGGAACGGGCAGGAACTGATGGCCAGGAAGTTGCAGGTGGACAGGAGGAAGAACTTCTTTGCTGTGCAGAGACTGAGCACTGAGCAGAGCCCAGAGAGGGTGTGGAGTCTCTTCCCTGAGGATATTCCAGAGCTGTCTGGACACAATCCTGTGCCATGTGCTCTGGGATGGCTCTGCTGGAGCCGGGAGGGGGGTACCAGATGAGCTGCTGTGGTCCCTCCAACCTGACCCACTCTGCAAATCCTATGATGTCCCAGGTTGGAAAGGATCTATAAGAATTGTCGAATCCAACTCTCTGCTCCAGACAGAACTGCTGAAAACTCAATCAAATATAATTTGATGAACCTGAGAGCTTTGTTTTCCAAGTGCTTTATAGTGGCTGTGCACAGTGGATTGAGTTTATCTACCATTGGATATTTTCAGAAGCCCTATATTTGGAAAATCCTTTGAGCATGGGCTCTATTTTCCACTTTTCTCAGGGGAATTATTCTTTTTTTTTCCATAAAGCTATGACGTGATTATCTCACTGTATTAAAAATACATGTTCCATAATTAATGGAGAAATATTGGAAGGAACCATTTTCCACAGGTGGCCTGAGTGAGGTTACACCTGTAGCTGGAGGTGTGTTACTGCTCTGTGAAACCCAGTGTCTTTATTGACCAGGTCTGAGTAAATGTCCATGCCTTGTTAGGCTCATACCTGACTCTGATGCCATTGCTCCATACATAGCCCATGGCTGTGCTCTGTGTGGGGTGACCCTGCAGTGTTCAGGATAAGCACAGCTGGTCAGGGATCACCTTTTCCTGACCTGGCATTGGGAAGCACTGCAGCTCTTTTTGCATTTCTTTGCAGACTGATGAGCAGGGATCTGATCCTTGCTGGGAGATGGGTTGGTTCCAATCTACTGCAGTTCAGGTTCTCCAAATTAGTTTAATGTTTATGGTACAGTCTATTAAGAATCTCTTGGTAGTTTAAAAAGGAAAATCCCTGATAATAACCATTGTTAATAAACATTGTTTAAAGACTCGTGGTTTAGCCAATGCTGCCCATTGCACCCAATGGGGAGGCTCACTGTCCTTCTGAAATGCTTTAAAGCATGTGGGGTTTGTGGCTGTGTTAGGGCAGGAGGCCATGAGGACACGTGCTCATCATCCCCTGGATGGCACAGATGGTGCCCAGCTCTGTCCCTTCCTGCTGTGCTCCAGCTGGCACACAGGGTGGGGGAATCCTCCCCTCCCCTGGGGAACCTGCAGTTGGTGCCTCCACCAGTCCCTGGGTGGGCAGAGCTGATTTCAGGAGGTGTTTTAAGCTCAAGCTCAGTCTGCTGTGTTTGGCTCCAAAGTATCCAAGAATGTATTAGTAATTTTCTTGTTTCTTCAACTTCTTCCAAGTCAGATACGGACGTGGTTTCTCAGAGGAGATCAGAGCCTGGTTAGCTGAACTGGTTTTGTTAGTTTTTTTGCTTATTTTGTAATTCTAACTGAAATTCCCTAGTGTTTTCTCCAGAGAGTGGGAATCTTGTGAAAAGTGAAGATTTTTGAAGAATTAACTTGATCTTTAGCTGAGATCAGAATGACTGGTGTAATCTCAAGGGCAGTGGGAAATACAAGTCCTTGTTTTCTCTCACTTTCCCTTTCATTATAGCCAAAATACAAGACTGTTACTCTTTTTTTCAAAGTAACACAGCAATTGTCTTGTTTTGTCCATCCATCCTTTGAATCCTATGTGTCCCTTCTCTGCTGGGGAGTTGTTTATCCCCAAAGCAGCTCAGCAGTGTTGTGTGCCCTGCTCGGTGCTGCTCCCGCACCTCGTGTGTCTGTCCCAGTTCCAGGATCACCTGCTATCCCTTCCCTGACTGCTCTCCCTCCATGGAACTGAACTGGGTTAGGGAACAAACCTGCACCGGGCTGTTCTGAGGCAATGAAGTGACTAAAGGCACTGCCTGGGTGCCAACCCAGGCGTTCCCTGCCTGTGGCCACAGCAATCCTGTGGAAATCTGGGTTAGGCTGGGCAGGTTTGGTGGATTCCTGCCAGAAGAGATGCAGGTTTTGCTGCCCCTGCTGAGGGGGGAGCCCTGCAGGCCCCTCACCTGCAGGAGAACATCTCTGCTCCTGCACCTTCTGTTCTGTGGGACTGCTGGGCTTGGGGCACTGGTTGGTGTCCAGGGGTTTTAATTGAATCTGTGATTTATGAAGTTTTATAATCCCAACAAATCTTTTGCCTTTGGGGATCGTTCCTGGTTGTTTCTACCTCGGAGGCTTTTCTAACCTGTGAAGGGAAGGAACCTGATGTGATTGGGCTTGGCAGTGCCTCCTTCTCCCTGAGTAATTCTTGAACCTGTTTGCCATCTTTGTCTGCATGACATGGAAATCCCAAAGCCTTGAGTTACTGCGGAGCAGAAAGACTGAGGAAAGCCTGAAGTTACTGTGGGACTAAGCAAAGAATGTGGGATGCAAATGTTCAGGAAACAAGCTCTTAACCTTGCACAGCAGCTGCTTACCATTAGTACAAATAAAGACCAAGGTTTTTCTCAGGGTAACTCGGTTCAGTTGGGTGTTAACAACTGCAAGGCAGCAGCAGAACATCCTGCTTGGATCCATTGTTACCTCTTGCTGCCATTCCCAGTGGCATGGAGAGCACTTACTCCAGGCTGACTAATTAAGGAGTGACAGCTGGTTGGAAATAACCATTCTACTTTTGCAAGAGCTGTGAGCAACTTAACAAGAATCTCTGGAATAAATGAATGTATAAACAAGATGAATTGACACTATTTAGAAGCTGCTTCCTCTCTGGGGAGCTGCAAGGCTCTTGTGGGAGTGAAAAATCTCCTGGGCAATGTCAGTGAGGGCAGGTCAGTATGGCAGGGCTCGTGGCCCTGCTGGGTCACTGCAATGAGGTGTCATTGGTGGACTCAGGCCTTGGTGCTGTTCAGCTGCAGGGTAATGGGGTGAGTTCTGTGTTGTTGCCACTTTAAAGCCACTTGGGAAACCAGCAGAGGTGGCTTTGTGTGGAGGGTGGGTGGGGTGAGCAACACGGTGCAGGTTGAGAGAGGGGAAGAGTTGAACTTGTAGATGCCCATCTTTGTTCTTGCTCAAGAGCTGGAGGCCTTCCTGAGCCAGGACTGGTGACACCAGCTGTTAGGAATTTGGAAATTCTCCTTTTGCCAAGTGCTGGGAATGGATGGGACAGATTAGAGTTGTCTAATTGCTTCTTCCAGACAACAGGGCGGGACCCACCCTGTCATCTTCCAGTCTGCAGTTGGGCTGAAGAGCTGGAGAGAGGTTGTAGTCTGAGCTAGGATGTGACCTGGGGAATGAGCCCCAAATCAGGTGTTAGAGACAGAAGCAGGATGAATTTATTAGGAAGAGAAGATATAATAGTGAAAACAAACTATGCATTTGGGAGTGGAGAGGGAAAGGATGAAGGATTTAAAAGCTCAAAGATGTAGTAAGAAAACATGGAGTGAGGATGGGAAAGAGAGAAAGCACAAGAAACTGTAGCAGTAGGTACATTAACACAGCTGTTGCTTCCTGGTGAAACACCTAAATAGAATGTTAAACTTGAGCCTAAAAATCAATGTGCATTGCCTGCCCTCACACTGTTGGGAGGCCATGGAATCACCTCTGGGCAGCAATGCTGCCCCTGGCAGGTCAGCCCTCTGTGGGGCTGAGATGCCGTTCCCTCAGCCAGGGCTGTGCTCTGCTGCTCTGAGGGAACAAGTGCAGGGAGGCAGGAAAAGCTCAGTCCTTCTCCTCCTCCCTTGTGTGAGGACATGGAGGTGGATGGTGCTGCTTCCAGTTGGTGTCTGGTCACTGCTGGGGCTCCCCAAGGCTCAGGGTTGGGCTGGCCCTGGGTAATGACTCTGTCAGTGCTCCGGACGAGGGCACTGAGGGCACCCCCATGGAGCTCACAGACACCAGGCTGGGCAGGAGTGTTGGAGGCTCTGCAGAGGGATCCACGGGCCAGGCCAGCGGTGTGAGATCCAACAAGGCCAATGGTGTGAGATCCAACAAGGCCAGTGGTGTGAGATCCAACAAGGCCAATGGTGTGAGATCCAACAAGGCCAGTGGTGTGAGGTCCAACAAGGCCAATGGTGTGAGGTCCAACAAGGCCAATGGTGTGAGATCCAACAAGGCCAGTGGTGTGAGGTCCAACAAGGCCAATGGTGTGAGATCCAACAAGGCCAAGTGCTGGGGCCTGCCCTTGGGTCACACCAACCCCATGGATCTCTCCAGGCTGGGGCAGAGGGCCTGGGAATTGCCCATGGGAAAGTCCCTGGGGGTGCTGTGCCAGCGGCCGGACATGAGCCCAGGTGTGCCCAGGTGGGCAAGAGGCCAATGGCCCCTGGGCTGTGCCAGCCATGGTGTGGCAGCAGGACCAGGGCAGGGACTGTCCCCCTGTGCTGGCACTGCTGAGGCACCTCCAGGGCTGGGGACAGTTCTGGGACACTCAGAAAAAAGAGACACTGAGGGGCTGGAGTGTGTCCAGGGAAGGGAATGGAGCTGGGAAGGGGCTGGAGCAGCAGGAGAGGCTGAGGGGGTTCATCCTGGAGAAAAGGAGGCTCAGGGGGGACCTTCTCTCTTCTGCAATCCCTGCCAGGAGGGGGGAGCCGGAGGTGGGGGGTCGGGCTCTGCTCCAGGGAACAGGGACAGGAGGAGAGGGCACGGCCTCAGGCTGGGCCAGGGCAGGGGCAGGTGACACAGCAGCAGCAATTTCCCCATGGAAAGGGTGGGCAGGCACTGACAGGGGCTGCCCAGGGAGGTTTGGAGTGCTCAGCCCTGGAGGTGCCCAAGGCAGGACTGGCCGTGGCACTCAGTGCTCTGGGCTGGGGACAGTGTGGGCACTGGGCACAGGGTGGACTCTCATCCTAGAGGTCTTTTCCAACCTAAATGATTCAGTAATTCTTTGACATGGCAAGGGTGTAGCATCTCCCCAGATTGTGCTGCCTGGTTTTCTTTCCCTGGCCAGCAGCAGAGGCACAGAACTGAGCAGGTGACAGAGCAGAGGGAAACTTGCTCTGCAACCTGGCTGGGGTGGAGTTCCAGTCAGAGCTGGTGACCTTGCACACTGTTGCAGGGCTGCTCTGCTCCACATTCATTGTCTGTGCCTGAAGTGAAAAGGCATCCCGTTCAGGAGGCAGTTCCCACCCTCCATGCCAGGAGAAGCTGGCAGTGAGCTGAGGTGTTCCCCAGTACAGGGGGAGGTGCCGTGGCAGGGCCTGCCCTGCCCTGCTGAAGGACAGTTGGGTTGGGGCCATGTTGCTGAATTTGGGGATTTCTGCTGAATATGCTGCCCCAAGTCCCCCATGTGTGATACTCCCTGTGTCCCTTACCTGTGGCTCACAGGAGGGGTGTGTTTCCTTGGCCTTGAGCTGCCAGAGGAATTGAGATGTCCCTCAGCATTTAAGGACGTGCTAATTGGAAATGCCGTTAATGATACGTAGTCGCTGTAGTGAGAATTTCTACACATTCATGTTGAAATAAGAGCAAACCAAAGAAACTCTGCTAATTCCCTGCCTGCTTTCCAGAATGGTTTCCCTGGTACGAGCTGGTTGGGTCCCAGTCAGTGTGTGGGTGTTGTGTGTTCTGGGCACCGCGTGGAGGGGCACGGTTTGTACCCCGGTGAGAGGGCTGGGTGGGAGCAGGTGCAGTTTGGGATAACTGGGGTGGCCCTCAAGAGGCTGTCACTTCAAAACCTGTGCAAAGTGTGATTTACTTTCAGTGTTTCATGTGTGTCCAGAAGCACTAAAATACGTGTATTTGTGGAGTCATCCAAACCCTTCCCTGCCTTTATCCCTTTCTGGATTCCCCTCGAGCCACGTCCTGGGCTGGTGTTTGTCACTGGTGTGTCAGAACTGGGTAGCCCTGAGTCTTCCCATCGCCCTGTGCCCACAGTGTTTACAGTGCCATCCAAGCCCATGGGGCACAGGTTTTTCCATACCTGCAAGGCAGCAGAGGGTTCAAGGTGATCTTGAGCCAAGGCCGTGGGGCAGGGGAGGAGGCTTTGCTATAGAGGGGGTACTGTTAATTTTTCCATCCTTTCTGGTTTTGGTGCAGTGCATCCTTATGGAAGAAGAAGGACATTAATGCTTTTGAGGTGGAATTGTGTTTTGAGTGGGGTGCATGTGGTTGTTAAGGGGTTAATCCATAATCCGTGGTGACAGGAGTGAAGGAATTGTGTGACTTATTCCATCATGTGTTTTCCTTGAGGGTGTTGTTCCTCTTTCTGCTGAGGCAGCTGATGGAGGGGAGGAAGGCTGAAGGGAATGCCGTGTTTGAGGCCCCTCAGTCTGTGGTGCTGACCCCCCTGGCAGCCGCTGGGGGGTCCTGGGCACAGGGGTGGGAGCACAGAGCTGGGGCCGAGGGACCTGCGTGGGCACAGCCACAGGGAGCAGGGCAGGAAGGAGGGAAAGGTTTGGGGAACCTGAGGTGAGCTCAGAGAAACATTGGCAGCTGAAGGTTCATAGGAATTCTTACATGGTTTGTTGGTGAAGAAAACAGAAGGGAAGAGCAGTTCTGATGTGGGGAGAGCAGTTCTGCAGTTAAGGCAGGGGAGGAAAGATGGTGCCAGGGGATAGATCCAGAGTGGCAGCGAAGTGCAGAGAAAATCCCTATTCCTTGGGGTAGCCAGAGCTGGGAAAAAAACCCATTCTGTTGCATGTAAGTAGTGTATAGTGATTTTTATTTTTTTTGACTATCTGTATGCAATTTAACTTTGGCAGAAAGTGCTGGTTGAATACTTTGACAGGTTTAATTGCTTTGGCTTGAGTAGGATGAAAGTGAATTTATTTCCCAGTGAGAAAAGCGTTGAAAGGCTGCATGAAAACCTGTCAGAGGAAATTGAAGCGGGGTTGGGGAGTTATCTTTACAGTAAATGGAATTGATAAACATGTCAGTTAAAAGGGGAATTTATTTATAATACTCAGGTTTTGTGACCAGAAGTCTTTGATAGTTCTGTTCACTGGGAAAATGAATTTTATATGTTCCATTGATTTGCTTCTTCATAATGCTTGTAGAGTGAGGAATTGTCACAGAATAAAAAATTGAAGTGATATTTCTTCATTTTTTCTAGAACACGTCAGTAATGGAGGATCAGAATGAAGATGAGTCTCCAAAGAAAAATACCCTGTGGCAGGTAGGACTAACATTCTTGTAGAAGGAGAGTTGACATGATTTTGTGTGTTCCTGCTTTTGAGAAACATCCATCCTTGTGTCTGCATAATCATGCTTGGCCATGGTTCACTGTAGCAGCCTAAAATTAGCTCAGCCTTCGAGTGGAGGATGATGCCGTTGAATAATCCTTGAGAAATTACCAGTTCTTCTCAGATTTTGCAGTTTGTGCTGACCTTGGAAGGACAATTCTGTATCCAAGGGTGCTTGGGAATGAAGTTCAGCTGTATTTCTGAGCATGTCACTCTTGTTTGAAAGGAGAAATTCAATATGGCAAGGACTTGGAACCAAATTGTTTTGAAGGAGGTTGGGAATATTTCAGAGCTGGGAATTGCTCCCCAGCAGTGTTGTGGCCTCCTGGTGGGCTCAAGCAGCCTGGCATCAGCCTTGGGTTCTGCCCACTAATTAGCAGGAACTCCTGGGGTGTTCTTGTAGCATCCTCATTTGTAGCTCCAGCTCCCAGGATTTTAATGAGGTATTTGTGTGGATGTCCCAAACATGGACATGAACTGCTTTTCAAAAACAGTCCAAGCAAGCCCTGGATGTCATGGAACCCTCAGTTTTCACTTATGGCCAAGCAGTTCAACAGTGACATGAGGGCCTTGAATTCTTGTGTTAATTGGTGTGTTGTTAATGCAACTGCTGGAACCTGCAAAGTGCTGCAGGAGCCACTGGGCTCATCTGGGAAAGTCAGTGCTGAAAAGAACTGAGTTCCTTGCTGTTTAAATGCTGAGAGGTGTAAGGGAATTCAAAACTTTCCGTGTGAGAAGTGACTTAGGAGTAAAGTCCTTTCATTGGTCTTTATGAAAGATGAAATTTATCTGGTGTAACTCACATCTTGAAGAATGTGTTTTAAAATGTAGTTTTGATTATTTCTTTGCATCTTACGTGTTTTTCCTCCAGGGAGTTCTTACCAAGCTGTTCCCATCGCGTGTATCTAACCCTGATACTCTTTGTTAACCCCAGATAAGTAATGGAACTTCATCCGTGATTGTCTCAAGAAAAAGACCTTCGGAAGGAAACTACGAAAAGGAAAAAGACTTGTGTATAAAATACTTTGACCAGTGGTCTGAATCAGATCAAGTTGAATTTGTGGAACACCTTATTTCCCGAATGTGTCACTATCAGCATGGACATATTAACTCGTATTTGAAGCCCATGTTGCAGCGGGACTTCATCACTGCACTGCCAGGTACCAGTGCTGGGCTGGGCAGGGCTTCTGGGGTGTTCAGGCTTCCAGAGCAGCCTCCAGGTTTACATGGTCTCTTACAATGGTGTTTCCTAGTCCACAGAAGGGCAGGAGGGTGGGGAAGTCGTTCCCTTCTGTGATTAATTGAACTGGCCACTGGATGCCAGTGTTGTTCCATGTGAAATGGTTGGACTCGGGTGTCCCGAGGAGCAGTTTGTGTTTCAGCTGGAACTGAGCTCTTGCAAAAGTTGTGTCTGTGCAAGCTCTGCTCTAAATCCCTTTTTCATACAAACCCCACAAATGCAGAAAGTGCTACTACAGAGGTACAATTGATCTTAAGTTGTGAATTTCTTTACTCTGAACTAGGAGTTTAACTGCTTAGATGAGTGTGCCTAGTTTGTCCAGTCTTGTTGCTGACTTAGGAGCAGAAGCACTTGTGGATTTTTATTGAATTGTCCAGACATGATTCCTCCCTTCAGTTCCTCAGAACCTCTTCTGTCCCCCATCACTGTCAGCCTGTGATACGAGTTCAGATATGAAATCTACCCTTACACTTACTCCTAAAAAAAATATGAAGCAGCAATAATGAGGTATACAAGCTGCAGCTCATAATCTCCTGGTAAGGTGTATATATTTTTTCCATTAATTTTTGGAAGAAATTTTATCTCTGGATTTTTGCTGCTGGGGACAGTGATTAATTTATTCCTGGAAAGGTAAATGTGTGGACATTGTTTCCAGAGTGGGAGATAAGCATGAAATATGTGGTGAGAATGTTCTGAGTGCCACTGGCAGCACCACAGCAGATTCACCCTGCAGTGTGTGAGCAGCCTGGGATGTTATCCCAGGAATGCCAGTGAACACTGAGGGTGGAAGAGGAGGTGATGCAAATCATAAAAGGAATTGGAAAGTGGTATTTTTTGTGCACAGGGACCACTGGAGTAAACTCTGTTTAAAGCTCTGGACCTCCTGCAGCTGTTGGTGTGCTCAGGGGGTGGTGTGTGTGGGGGCCTTCCTGGAATGTGGGACAGAATCCTGCTCGCGTGTCAGGGGTTCCTGCCCTCTCTAGTGCTGCTGGATTTTCACAGGATCTGCAGGAATTCAGCTTCGAGAAGTGATGGAGAGGATTTGGGATCATCTGTCCAACAGGGTTGCAATGAACTTCTGAGTCCTTGGATGGGAATGGAGAACACAGAGTAGGGGAGTGATATGGAATTTTATATGTGCTCTATTTTCTTAAAAACCAAGCTCACAAAATGTGCAGGAGGGCTCTGAAAGGGAGGAGATGCCCTTTTCTCTACCCCTCTGTTTGACAGGAGTTACTGCATAGAGCACTGGGTTTGTCTGGGCACACACAGGACGTGCCCCTTGGTCCCTCTGCAGAGCTGCCTCCCTGAGGGAGTGTGGAGGCACCTCCAGATTCTTTTCTAAACACTCAGTGTTGATTTCTGTAGGGAGTGTCTGGGATTACCTAAAGTGAAACAGAGAGTCATGGTGATCACAGGATGGTTGGCAAAGCCCTCCCAGCCCCTGGAGCCCACCCTGTGCCCGATGCCCACCTTGGCAAAGCCCTCCCAGCCCATGGAGCCCACCCTGTGCCTGATGCCCACCTTGTCCCCCAGCCCAGAGCACTCAGTGCCACGGCCAGTCCTGCCTTGGGCACCTCCAGGGCTGGGCACTCCAACCCTCCCTGGGCAGCCCCTGCCAGTGCCTGACCACCCTTTCCATGGAGACATTCCTGCTGCTGATGCCAGTCTGAACCTCCCCCAGCCCAGCCTGAGGCTGTGCCCTCTCCTCCTGTCCCTGCTCCTGGAGCAGAGCCCGACCCTGCCCCAGTGCCCCCTCTTGGCAGGGATTAGAGAGAGGGAGAAGTTCCCCCCTGAGTCTCCTGTTCTCCAAGATAAACAACCTCTGTTCCGTGAGCTGCTCCTCATAGGACTGACTCTCCAGACCCTTCATGTGCAAGTATGAGCTTCAATTATGGGTTTATTTTGTTTGCTTTTGCCCCTCAGGGCTGATTCAGAGTTTACAGTTCTTTCATTTTATATATTTCTGCCTAAGAAATTTTGGGGAGCTTCATAAGATGATACACCACGTTTGTATAAATCAAAATGTATCTTTACACCTTCTGTTGCTTTTTCCCAATGTAAATACTGTGAGTTGTTCCCATACTCAGCCTTGCTGGAAGGTGATGTGGCGTGCAAAGAACATCTGTCTAAATTTACCCAGGAACTTAATCTGAGGTGATTGAAACCAATCCCGTGTTGGGCTGCAATCACATTAAAGGATAACAGGGAAGTGCCACTCTCAGGCACTTGGTGGGGTTGTTGGAGTCATCCTGAGCAGGGCCAGGGGTTGGACTCAGCAATCCTGGTCCAGCTGAACTTGGGTCATCTGTGCTTTTGATTATTTGGATCTTTAGGACTTTAATATTTCTTGCATGGTCTCATCCAACTTGTGCCCTTTCCTTGAAGGAATTACAGCTGTGACCCTTGAGCACTCCCTTGTCACCCTTGATAGGAAAGTCCCTTCCATCCCTGTTCTGTGTGTTAATTAACCTCTGTGTCAGGCAAGTAAAACCCTGCTGGTTTCCTCTGGAATTTGTTTCTAAACTACTAAAAGCTCAGACAGTTGCCTCATCTAAATGACTGTTTTGTGTCTGAAGTTGGGCAGTTTTATAGAGTTGACATCCCACATTTGGGTTTCATTTTCATACAAAGTGATATTTATACACTGGCCTTTGAAAACTCTGTGAATTTTGATTGTTTTAATTTAATATTGAAATTCAACCAACCCTTCAGCTGGTCCCTCTAATCAACAACAGCTCCAACTTTTTCACCATTTTCTATAAAACTGCAAAGACTCTTGGAAAGGTATAAGAGATGGATGTCATGTTTTCCTTTGAAAAAGTGTAGAGATGCTACATGCATTTTACCTAAGGAAATGGATAGGTTTTAGTAGCTATTTCAGAAACTCCAATAAATGCTCACTGTCTTCTAATGTGAAATAGGGATATGCAGCTATTTCAGCCATATTATGTCTTGAACTTAGTCCTGCATGTTGTCTGACACAATTGTGGTGGGCCTGGCCTAAGTATCTGTGCTTTGGACCGGTTCCTACTATGTTAATTGGGGTAAATATTTTACTTGACATCTTTTTGTAATGTAACAATTTAAACATGCACTTCTGCAAGCAGTGAAAGTCTTAGAAATAGACTTGATGGCAGGGCAAAGCATTTGTGTTTGTGCTCAGGGTGGGACTTCGAAGGCTCAGAGAAGATGAGATTGTCAGATTTTAACATTAGAAAACGCTTCATTTTCTGGCTGATTAAAAATCTGTTTTTAACTGTGACCAGTGTTCTGCAGAACTGTGAACACTGGGCATCTTGAGAAAGAAAGGGCTTTTGCCTAATAATTCCCAGTTGATCCGTAAAACTCGTTGAAATCCTGACGTCCTGATGGGCAGGGTGCATGTGCTGAGGGTGCACAGTGCCAGGCTGAGCACACACACACGTGTGTGTGTGTGTGTGTGTGTGTGTGTGTGTGTGTGTGAGAGAGAGAGAGAGAGAGAGAGAGAGCTGCTGTCTGTGTGTGTGTGAGAGAGAGAGAGCTGCTGTTTGTGTGTGTGTGTGAGCTGCTGTGTGTGTGTGTGGCTGCTGTGTGTGTGTGAGAGTGTGTGAGCTGCTGTGTGTGTGTGAGTGTGTGTGAGCTGCTGTGTGTGTGTG
>VWZD01004558.1:303525-341944 GCA_013396695.1 Sakesphorus luctuosus | reverse complement strand
TGTGGGGGGTGTGTGGGGGTGGGGTGGGTGGTGTGTGTGTGTGAGAGTGTGTGAGCTGCTGTGTGTGTGTGAGTGTGTGTGAGCTGCTGTGTGTGTGTGTGAGAGTATGTGAGAGTGTGTGAGCTGCTGAGAGTGGGTCTGGGTCTGGGTGTGTGTGGCTGCTGAGTGTATGTGTGTATGAGAGTGTGTGACTGTGTGAGCTGCTGGGTGTGTGTGTGTGTGTGTGTGTGAGCTGCTGGGGGGGTGTGGGAGCTGCTGGGGGTGTGTGGGAGCTGCTGGGGGGGTGTGGGAGCTGCTGGGGGTGTGTGGGAGCTGCTGGGGGGGTGTGGGAGCTGCTGGGGGTGTGTGGGAGCTGCTGGGGGGGTGTGGGAGCTGCTGGGGGTGTGTGGGAGCTGCTGGGGGGGTGTGGGAGCTGCTGGGGGTGTGTGGGAGCTGCTGGGGGGGTGTGGGAGCTGCTGGGGGTGTGTGGGAGCTGCTGGGGGGGTGTGGGAGCTGCTCGCAGTGGGCTTTGATTGAAAGCCTCTGCTCAGCTTTGCTGAAATTAAGTAGATTTGGGTACCTGGATTGCACTGCAAGAAAGAGGCTGAAAAAGCCTTGGATTGAAGTGTGTTCAGCCAGCTGTGCCCTGGGGCCAGGAGGGACATCCCTGTCCTGGGGGGCATCAGGCCCAGCATGACCAGGAGAGTGAGGGGATTGTCCTGCTCTGCTCTGCGCTGGGGCAGCCTCACCTGCAATGGGGGGGCAGTTTGGGGGGGGACAGTGTCAGAAAGATCTAAAGGTGCTGGAGAGCATCCAAAGGAGGGACATAAGGATGAGGAAGGGACCATGCAAGGAGCAGCTGAGAACACTTGGTATGTTCAGCTGGAGAAGAGCAGACTGAAGGGAGACCTCCCCAGGGTCGGCAGCTCCAATCTCTGCTCTGTGAGGACCAGGTACAGCACCCAGGGAATGGCTGGAGCTGTGTCAGGGCAGGGTCAGGTTGGATCTCAGCAAAAGGTCCTTCCCCCAGAGGGTGGTGGGCACTGCCCAGGCTCCCCAGGGCAGTGGGCACAGCCCCAAGGCTGCCAGAGCTCCAGGAGGGTTTGGATGATGCTCTGGGGCACAGGGTGGGATTGTTGGGGTGTCTGTGCAGGGCCAGAGGTTGGATTTTGGTGATCTTCCTGGATCCCTTACCACTGAGGATGTTCCATGATTCTAAGTGAATAAAAAGGAGCTGTGCACTTGTCACTTGGCATTTGTCTCTCCAGGCACTTGGCCTGGTAGTTCCCATAAAACATCCTTCATCCTTCAGTAGACAGACAGTCAAGCCTGAATCTTTTGATGAACTTTCCTAACCTGTAGGGAACAGAAGTCACCTTAAGAGGAAATATTTTTCCTTCAGTGTACTTTACTGTATTTGAACTACTACTACACTACTACTCTAGTGTATTTGAACATGTGCTCTCCTTGGGAACAGTGTTCTAGCCCTGTCTCTAAACACTTGGTATGTAGGTTACAGTAACAGGATTTTTTTAAAATGGGCTTTTGAGGAGGACCTGAGTCTTAGCCTGGTGGTTCCAAGTTCTGCAGCTGCCACAGAAAGGCACCAAGGGCTGTAGTACCCAGTCCCCTGTGCTCTGGGGCGGAGGGCAGGCTTTGGGATGCTGGGCCAGCTCTCTGGTGGCACAGCGAGGTTTGTCCCTCTCCGAGGAAGTGGCATTAATGACTCTGGGTGCCTCTCTTCATTTCTGCTTCCAATTGTCCTGTCAACAGCCAGAAATGGGAACATTGCCCCCTCCAAGGAAGGCTTATCTTGGGGATGGATTGCTGGTGGTGCCTTGGTCATTCTGGTTGCATTTCCAGACTTGGAGTATGGAAGGTGGCTTTGCATCCAGATCTTCATTACTGTTTTTCAGAGGATTGTCATTGCCCTTTCCCGTGCAGTTGTGTGAAGGACTGCACAGCTCTAACATGTTCCTGCTTTGTCATGTATAATTTTTCTTAATCATTTCTGGGTTGCTGCTTTTATTATGGAGAGGTTCAGAAAAACCTTTGTGAAAAATACTATTTCATAAAGAAAGAAAACTAAAGGTAGTTGAACATAAGCGACTGAACACACATTGTGTTACTCAGACACCACCTTCATTTCTATGAAATCATGAAACCAGGGACTGCAACAATCCTGTGTTTCCCTTGTGCTGACAAGTGTCAGGATGGAAGGCAAGCCCTGCTGTGTCCTGGCTGCCACCAGGACTGCCTTCAAATTGCAACTCAGTCAAGTTCTGGCACTACTCAAATGACATGTCCATTCTTAGTCACACAAAGGATCTCAAATGCAACACGGACTCCTAATACCAGAATTCACTGATATGAAACTTCTGAAGTGTTTGTGCTCATTTCCAACCCTTGACCTGCTCTGGACACACAGGTGGGGCAGTGGTGCTGCCTCTAAAGGCATGTCAGGTGTGACTCTCAAGCCAGCCTTGTCAGTGTATTCTGAAAGGTTCAGTGTCTTTGGAAAGGTCATCCAGGTATGTGAGAGTAACAACATGCAGCAACAGCAGCAGAAATCCACAGGACCATGCACATGTTTGATTGAAAGGATGCTCAGCAGTGTGGGCTTTGCCTTTGGTTGGTTGTGGGTAACTTTGCAGCTCCTTGGAGTTCTCATCCATGTCCTCTTCAGGGGAGGATGATTATTTAGTTTGTTGCCAGGTGATGGCAGTAACAGATAAACTCTTACAATATGTTTTTATCCATGAATGTCATGGAATCCCATGGAAAGGACCTTAAGGCTCATCTCATTCCACTCTCTGCCCTGGGCAGGGACACCTCCCACCAGCCCAGGTTGCTCCAAGCCCTGTCCAACCTGGCCTTGGACACTCCTAGGGATGGGGCAGCCACAGCTGCTCTTGGTAACCTGTGCCAGAGCCTGCCCACCCTCACAGACAAGAATTTTTTCCCAATATCCCACCTAACCCTGCCCTCTGACAATGGGAAGCCATTCCCTCCTGTTCTGTCACTCCAGGCCCTTGTAAACAGTCTTTCCATCTTTTCTGTTGGCTCCTTCAGGCACTGGAAGGCCACAGTCAGGTCACCCTGAAACGGCTTCCAGATCATCTGGGCGTCTTCTGTTTGTCCATCCCTTTCTCCCTTAGCAGTTGTTCATTTGACATCTCACATGTTCATCATCTTTGCATTTCAGGAGTTGCCCAGAACTGTAAGCAATGTGTGAGCAGCACTTTCCTGTGCCAGCCTGGCTGCCCTGCCCCTCCCACAGCCTTTCCTCGGTCCCTGGCTGGAATCAGGACAGAGCTGTGGTTTGCTTCGTGCTCTTTGCAGTTTCCCTCACCCAAGGAGTTCAGTGTGATTGTTGGTTTATAAATTGTGCCAGTTGGGCAAAATTCTCACCTTGGGTATGAGAACAGCACCTTGTTCAGCTCTGATCCTGCTGTCCAGCCTTCACCAGGGATCCCGGAGTCCTCCAGTGGGCAGAATGGATTATTGTCATCTTGTTATCTGAGGATTCATGATTTTAAACTGACTCTTCAAAGTGACATTGCAATGATTGTATTTTCTGGAAAAACCTTGAGAACTGTTTGAAAACATCAGCACTGTTTTGGTGCCCATGTGCCAAAGGCAGCTCTTCTTTGGCTGTACGGACTGACAGGAGATGAGCTTTGCCTCATCCCTGTGCTCAGTCTCCTGCAATCTTACGGAGCAGGAGGAGAGATTTGACACCTGAAGAGTGACAGATTTGTGTGTCAGCAACAGGTTGTGTGTTCCTCGCTGGCCTGGAACACAGTGTTGCCGTGGATGCCCTCCTCCCCCCACAAAGCAGGACTCTGAGCCAGGTTGATATGGGGTAAGGTAAAAAGTAAAGGTCCTTTAATAACAGGCTAAGTGCCCACAGGAATACAAGATGACATGCATGTGTCTAAGCTTTGATTTCCATAGCTTTTATAATATGATTCCTCCAATCACTACAGTCCACATGTCCCAGTTCCACCCCTGTCCCCTCCCACGTTCCACCCCCCTGAATTGGGTCTGGGGGTCTCCGGGACCCTCCGTCTTCCTCTTCCTCTTCTTCTTCGACACATAAAGGTTTCTTGGACGTCTTCCAGGTCTTTGGGTCACTCTGCTCTATGTTTATGTTAGCTTCTAATCTGGCACCTTGAGAGAGAGACTAAATACTGGTAAAACTTAGCCGTCTGTTCTTGCAGCAGGGGTTAGAGATAGGGAGGAATCTTATACTGTAAGCTGCTACAGACTACTGTGTTTCTAAAATCTACAAAATATGAAAAATCAAAAACTAGAGACCCCTTGGCAACAACAGCCATGGCTGGGCTGTGTTAATTCTAACAAAGGGGAGTTCAGGACATCTGGAAAGGTTGGTTTGCTGTGTGTGTGTGTGCTCTCCTTTCACATGAAGGGCCAGGACAGCTTCCTGGGATCTCTGGGAGAGCTGGAAGCTGAGACTTGGTGCACTTGTCACTCTGCCACATTTTGCAGAACCACTGGTGGCATCAGGGTGTTCTCCTCACTTCTCAGTAATTTCTGGGTCTGCTGAAATTATCTGCAACTCTTTGGTGTTTATTCCTGGTTTCTTCTAACTTATTCCGAATTTTGCAGTTGTTATGTTTTCTATTTAATTAGTAACCCTGAAACACAGTAGCCTGATGGAACTGATTGATCAATTCTGACAATTCTTAGCACTGTAGTCTCTTTATTACCCAATGACCTGACTAAATATTCCTGTGTGAGGTGAATGTTAATAGACCTTCAGCTACGTGTGCAGGACAGTGAGTGCACTGACAGCCCCCTGGAGAGGGAGAGGAAGGTGAGCTCAGGTCAGATGCTGTATAGTGGCTGTTGAAAGAAAAACGGTGTGGTGAAATGGGAGCCTGAAACAGCTTTTGTGCAGTGACCTCAGTGTAGTGCTCTGCTCACACAGGATTTGCAGTCCCAGGGGTTAATTGCTGTGTCCTCTGCACTGTTTGCTCTGGGAACTGCAGTGCTGTAGGTAGGAAATCCTTGCTCTTCACAGTGTGATGTGCTCTGTGGTGGGAAAATACAGCAAGGTCTAAACTACTGTGAGTGCAGTGTTAGAGATGTACCAGAGTGCCTTACCCTGCCCAGCCGTGTGTCCTGGGGGCCAAGGAGGCCAATGGTGCCCTGGGGGCATCAGGGAGAGCACTGGCAGCAGGGCAGGGAGGAGATGCTGCCCCTGTGCCCAGCCCTGGCAGGCACATCTGCAGGGCTGTGCCCAGCTCTGGCTCCTCAGCGCACAGCAGGGCCAGGGAGCTCCTGCAGCGGGGCCAGCGCAGGCTGTGCAGATGCTGAAGGGCCTGGAGCAGCTGTGGCAGCAGCAAAGGCTGAGGGAGCTGGGGCTGGGCAGCCTCCAGAGCAGCCCCTGAGAGGGACCTCCCCATGGCTGGCAGTGCCTGCAGGGAGGGGGCAGAGCACGGACCAGGCTCTGCTCGGGGGGCCCAGCCATGGCACAAGAGGAACGGGCAGGAACTGATGGCCAGGAAGTTGCAGGTGGACAGGAGGAAGAACTTCTTTGCTGTGCAGAGACTGAGCACTGAGCAGAGCCCAGAGAGGGTGTGGAGTCTCCTCCCTGAGGATATTCCAGAATTGTCTGGGACACAATCCTGTGCCACGTGCTCTGGGGAGGCTCTGCTGGAGCCGGGAGGTGGGACCAGATGCCCCACTGTGGTCCCTCCAACCTGAACCATTCTGGGATTCTGTGATAGGTTGTTCTTGTGTTTTTGAACAGAACTCTTTGGCACTGAGGTCTAAAATAACTGTTGGGTGTGTTCTGTTAGAACATGGTGTGTGCCCTGTTCTCACCTGGAACCTTCACAAGCAGCAATGCTTACTCATCAGACCTGTTTGTTTAGTTTAGCAGTCCTGTTCTCCACTTCCATAATGAGTTAGGCTGCATGAGGTTAAACTGACTCTTGAAAGTGATCTTGAAGCAATTATATTTTCTGCAAAAGCCTTGAGAACTGTTTCAAATCCCATTGCATCACAGTGAGATGAACACATCCCAAGTAGGCAGCATTGAAAATCTCAGCCCTGTTACTGACCAGCAGGGCTGGCAGGTGGTGGGCTGGCTGACCATTTTCCAGTGGATTTAAAATACCCTGATATTTTCCTCAAACTGCTGATGTAGGAGATGGGGCAACCTAAAGCTGCTCTGAGACATGGTGGTGTTAAGAAAGAATTTGCTGGTTTGGAAGTGGTGATTTGAGACCCCCCAGTTATTTGGACATTGTTACATTTCAGTTATTTGAATCTGTTGTTGTGACTGGTGCTGAAAAATCTGTATAAACCCAGTTTACATTGTAGGAGCTTTCACTATCCTTTTAAGCCTTTTATAGTTCTCTAAATTATGTAGAAGAAATGAATAAATGAATAAAATTGCAGGTATTGGCTTCTCCTTTCTGCTGCTGTTCATTTTTACAAAGACCATTCCATGCAGTGGAGGTCTGTGAGCACACTGTCTTAGTGCTTGTAAAGATTAGCAGTAGCTCCTTTGATTTTCCAGGACTACGTGAAGCCTAAGTTAGGCTGTCATGAGATAAAGTGGAAAATTGAAAAACTCGTCATCTCCTGGTTTGAAAGGTTTTTTTCATGCTTGGCCAACTGGTGTGTGTTATTCATGAAAATGAAGTTATTCAGAATCTCAGATTCAGGGGAGTTTGGGGAAGGCAAAATTGAAAGTCCTTTGAAATAAATAACAGGCTTAGGAGTGACTTTTTGTGGGACTGATGTCAGTGTGGTTGGAACATGAACAAGAAAAGTTTGATTGCTGTTTAAATTTATTGCAGGCATGTTATTGAAGTGGTTTCTGTGTGTGTACCTGTTACGCAGCTGCAGTCCCGTGTTTAAGGCAGGCGCTCTCAGCAGGAGACCAGGGCTGGGCAGAGGCAAACACGTGCAGTGTTCACCTGGTTGGTGCCCCCATGGGTCTGTGCTGGCAGCTCCCTGCAGTAATCCTATTGATTGTGGTGGAGTTTCCTCTGCCAGCTCCAGCCCAGTGCCCAGTGCTCCTGGAGAGGTGTTACCTGGGAGTTATAATATATTGCAGCACGTTGCCCTGTGCAGTCCTGGCTCACTGATGTGTTTGGGGGGTGTGGAGTGGGAATCCAACCCTGCCCTGGTACAGGAGGGTCACAGCTCCTGGGAGCTTTGTGGGGAATGTCTGTGTCTCCCCAGACCCCTGATGGTGGGCTTGGAGGAGCCTGGGCTGGTGGGAGGTGTCCCTGCCCGTGGCAGGGGCTGGAATGGGATGGGCTTTGAGGTCCCTTCCAGCCCAAACCGTTCTGGGGGTCTGTGGTAGCTGCTGGTTGGTGACCCCCATCCTGATGCTGCTGGTGAAATGACAGCGTTGGAGTTCCCAGGTGGATCTTCCTGGGCTGAGTGCTGTCCAAAGGCTCTTCCTTGGCATCATGTCTTTTTACCTGGGAGTTCTCTTGGGGTTCCCTGCTGAGCTCCCTGATCAGCAGTGCCCAAACTCACAGCTCTGTGCCCTGAGGGTGGGAGAGCAGCAGCTGCAGAAAAGATGCCAAGGTAATATCTGTTCATATGGCTGCTTTAAATACACTGGAAAATCAGTGGGAGGCTAAACTAGGTTGATTTTGTGCTGGAATTTAGGATGCTGAAGCTGAACTGTTGCCCTTCATGGTTTGAGAGTTGCTCTACTGCTTGATCCTGAGGGTTCTTAGCTGGTTCTCATGCTAGAACCAGTTGCATCCATTGGCTCCCAAATAAATCCTCAATGGAATGTTCAGTCTGAGTTGCTCAACTTGAAGTTGTTTTTATCTCTCACTGAAGAGAAGCCTCAACCCCCCCAGTCGCTGGTGTGAGTAATTCAGGAATAATTTCACTAAGTCTGGATCTAGGGACAGGGATCCCTGAACTGGGATAAGTGCCTTGGGTGTCAGAGCAGAGCACTCCCTGGTTTCCCCTCCCCACATTGGGCTGCAGGGCACGGTGTGTCTGGCACATGATCTGCCAGCTGAGTCCTGAGGAAAATTCAGGAGTGCATTTGGCACCAGCAGATTCTGGAAAGGCCTTAAATAGAAAAGATGCCCTTGTGTTTGGTGCAAGCAAATCTCTGCAGAATCTTTGCTCACACTTTCACTGCTCTGTCTGTGTTTGTTCCTGTGCAGCCCTGTGTCATGCCAAGCTGAATGACCTGTTGTTACATGTGAGGGAATGGCGAAAGAATGACAAGTTTAATTTTTTACTGCAGCTGCTTAGCCAGGTGTGTGCTTGGAGATGACCATCTTTTTGGATTGTGTGCTCAGAAGGTCCAGGATTCTGTGTCCACAGGTAGCAAAATGCTCTCAGCTGCTGAATTTTGGGTTCACAGAACCACATAGAATGGCTTGGGTTGGAAGGGACCTTAAAGCCCATCTTGTTCCACCCCCTGCCGTGGGCAGGGACACCTCCCACCAGCCCAGGTTGCTCCAAGCCCTGTCCAGCCTGGCCTTGGACACTCCCAGGGATGGGGCAGCCACAGCTTCTCTGGGCAACCTGTGCCAGGGCCTGCCCACAGTCCTCATAGCCAAGAATTTCTTCTTTAAATCTAACCTAAATCCCCCTCTTGCAGTGTGAACTCATTTTCCCTTGTCCTGTCACTACAGTTCCTGTACAGAGTCCCTCTCCTGCTTTCCTGTAGTCCCTTCAGACACTGGAAGGGGCTCTGGGGTCTCCACACACCCTTCTCCTCTCCAGGCTGAGCAGCCCCAGCTCTCCCAGCCTGTCTCCATAGGGGAGCTGCTCCAGTCCCCTCAGCAACCTCGTGGCCTCCTCTAGACTCGCTCCACCAGTGCCATGTCCTCCTTTTGCTGGGGATCCCACAGCACTGCAGGTGGGGTCTCAGGATAGCAGAGTGGAGGGTCAGAATCCCCTCACTGGCCCTGCTGCCCTTGGGATGCCTTGTGCTTATCCTCCCTCCGGGCCAAAGGGACAGTCCAACAGGCAGAGCGGAGCAGGGAAGGTGTGGAACATTGGAGACACTGTGGTGTGTGTTTGCATTCATTTGTCACTGGTGCTGGCACGTGTGACAGTGTCATTCCTGTGTCCCTGCAGTGCCTCAGAGCTCTGCTTTGTTAGGATTCCTACATTTTCGGGCTGGCAAACCAAAGGCAAGTTTGCAGGTGCTGATAGATAAGGATGGAATTTGTCCAGAGACCTTGAGCTGGTGCAGAAACAAGAAAAGAAGCTGCAGAAACTCCACAGAGTAACATCAAAAGAACTCTTTCATAAAGTTAAAATAAGTTGCTTTAAGACTGTTTAGATCTAACAATCTTTAGGAAATATATATTACTTAATAATTAGCTATAGCTGTGTGATGTTGGGTAGTTTGCATGGTGTGTATAGGTTTTAAGGTGGTGTGTAACTGTGTGAAAAAGTAGCTCTGAATATGGACGCTGCTGGAACTGGGGGGTCCTTGTGCAAGAACAGTTTAAGTGTTGTTAATGTAAACATAGTTGTCCCTTCTTTTGCTCCTCTTCCCTTCTCTCCACAACTGCCTAATGACTGTAACCCATGATGAAGAGGACCAAGAAATAAAACACCAAAAAACCCAGTAAAACATCATAAAATGAGGTGCAGTCAGGTGATTCATTTAACAACAGGGGTTGAAGCCCCTGAAAAGCCCCTAAAAGGCTCAGTGGAGAACCGTGTCTGGAGATCAGGCGTCGTGACACTGGATTTCTCAGGAGTTTTGCAAAGCTTGCTGAATTGTTCTCTGTGCGGTGCCTGAGTGGATGCCTCCATTCCTTTGCAGAGCAAGGCCTAGATCACATAGCAGAGAACATCCTCTCCTACCTGGATGCCAGATCTCTGTGTGCAGCAGAGCTGGTGTGCAAGGAGTGGCAGAGGGTCATCTCCGAGGGGATGCTGTGGAAGAAGCTCATCGAGAGGATGGTACGCACAGACCCCCTGTGGAAGGGGCTCTCGGAGAGGAGGGGTTGGTAAGTACCTTCACAGCTACATTCACCCTCCCAAATTCCCTCATAATGAGCTCTGCCAAAAAGGAAGTCTGTGGTGGATGGGTATTGCTGAGCTCCTGATATCTGACAGGGACTGGGGGGTGGCTGTGGTCAAAGCCCCTCTTTCTGTCCTGCTTTGTCCTTTTGTGCTCCTGTGTCTGTCACCACTTGCTTCAGTCTTTCTGCAGATTTGGAATGGCTGTTTTGCCTGTTTCGCAGGGAGAACTAAAAATTCCATGAGCTCCCAGCAACTGGTGACAGCACATTTGGAGGGAGTTTTCTCAAATCATAGAATGGATTGGGTTGGAAAAGACCTCTGAGATCATCAGGTCCAACCCTTGGGCCAACTCCCTTTACCAGATCATGGCACTCAGTGCCACAGCCAATCTCACTTTAAAAACCTCCAGGGATGGGGAATCCACCCCCTCTCTGGGCAGCCCATTCCAATCCCTGAGCTCTCTCTCTGCAAAGAATTTTTTCTGCTCTCCAACTTCAATTTCCCCTGGCAGAGCTTGAGCCCCCCCGTGCCCCCTTGTCCTATTGCTGAGTGCCTGGGAGAAGAGACCAACACCCAGCTGGCCACAACTTCCCTTCAGGCAGTTCCAGACAGTGCTGAGGTCACCTCTGAGCCTCCTCTTCTCCAGCACAAACACCCCCAGCTCCCTCAGCCTCTCCCCACAGCACTTGTGCTCCACTCCCTTCTCCAGCCTCGTTGCTCTTCTCTGGCCCCACTCCAGCCCCTCAATCTCTTTCCTCAACTGAGGGGCCCAGAACTGAACACAACACTCAAGGTGTGGCCTCCCCAAGGCAGAGTCCAGGGGAAGGCTCACTGCCCTGGGCCTCCTGGCCATGCTCTTTTTGATACAGGATGCAGTATTTCCAATTCATCTTTTTTGCTTACTGTGTAAAACAGGAGCTTGGGCTGCAGAATCCTCTCAAAGAGAAACCTTTTCTGTTTGTGGCAGTGGAGCTTTTCTATGCTTTCCAAGTATCTGGAGATGTTCTGCTTCAGAAACCTGTTTGCCTGTGCTCTCTAGTGGTGTGCCTGAGCAAAGCAAGGCATGTTGTACGGAGCAGGGGGATGACACTGCTACCTGGAAACCTTTTGGAGCAGTGAATCTTGAGTGGAAAACCACAAGGGAAATACCTGCTATTTTTTCAATCTTGTACATTTTAAACACTTGTCAAATTGCAAAGTCACAAGAGTTGTAACAGCAGGACTAAAAATTCTTCCAGATGTCCTGTGAGAATATGTCCTGAGGGTTTGTTCTGGGCAGGCTTTGCATTCCTTTAAACTTTGGGTCCTTGGTGGTACATTGAAACTGTGTTTGTGTTTCTTTCTAGGGATCAGTACCTGTTTAAAAACAGACCAACAGATGGGCCCCCCAATTCGTTTTACAGGTCCTTATACCCAAAGATAATCCAGGATATAGAGGTAGGTGTTCATGGGTCGTGTCTGCAGGAGGAATAATGGTGCCTGTGCTGGGGTCTCACAGGGGGTGCATGTTGGAGCAGTGGGGCTGTTTCACCACTGCCCTCAGCAGCTCCTGCCACAGCATGTGCATTGGCTGTAAGTGTTACCACCAGCCTTTTTGCATTTAAAGACTTTTGGAACTCTTTTGCAACTATGGATTTTAATAAAGCAGGTGGGTTTGGACACACTACTGCAGGACAGTTCCATGTCTGCTGAATGTTCAGTATATTGGTCACACTGTCTTAGAAAGTGATCTGAGGGTTAATGCCTTAAACACCAGTCATTGAAAATGTAACTTAATACATGTAAAGCAGTGACAGACTTTGCAAATCCAGCTTTGGGCACCATATGGGATTCTTCCTCTCTCCCGTGGTTTAATGGGAACAATAAAGAGTCCTGTGATGATAAACCCACAGGTGCATCAATGGTAAAGAAACTTCAGATAGAAAATTCTGCTTATCTTGTTTCAGGATTTACAGAGTTGGGCTTGCTTGGTCGTTTTAAAGGATTTCTGATAAATCAGGAGCATCCCAATGTTCTGCCAGCAGGCAGCAAATATGTCTTGCTCTGTAACTCTGGAGTTACTCCACAGACTGCCAGGGATTAATTTCAGGATGTGAAATTATTGGGCTGAAATTCATTAGTGGGGGCACACGCGTTTTGGTGTTGGAGACAGATGTGAACTCATGGAATCACTCTGCAATGGCAAATGTCAGTTTGTGTTGCTTGGCACTCAGGAAACAAAATTATTCAAAACTCTTAACCTGGCTGCAAAATGGATCTGCTGAAAGGCAAATGTGCTTCTCAAATATCCTTTTATAAGTCTTGCTACATAATTTATTAACATTTAAAGATAAAGGGCTAAACATGAAATGCAGCCGAGACAAATTATGACCAAACTTGATTATTTACCTGTGAGCTGAATGATATACACTTTGTTATTTGATGTCTTCTCCCTGTAAGGAATGAGAGATACTGCAATCATAAGAAGCCCTTGGGGTTAAGAGCTCTTACTGTGATGTTTTCTCGCTCTCTGTGCAGTTCTGGGCTGGTTCTGTAAAGAAAATGGACAAAAAGCAGCATGAAAACCTTTGCACAGAACTCTGAATGAGTTCAGTATTACTGGAACTCACACTTTTAATGTTATTCTCACGAAACTCATTTGTACAAGTGGAATATTTGTATAGGATTTGTTACTGTTAGAGATGGGAGGATTCCTTGAAGGTGTCAAGAGACAGAGTTGTGTTCTCTGCAGGGCAGAGTGAACTGGGAGCTGCTGCCATAGACTCTGCCCATTCCAAAGTGCCTGGTGATTCAGCTACTTCTGTATGGGGTTCCTGTAGCTTCTGTTTAATGCTGCCATTCTTAGGGATGTTAAATGTTCCTGGGGCACGCAGGGAACTCCTGTGTGTCTCAGGTGGAGAGAGGCGGGAGTAGAGAAGCAGAATCAGGGCTGTTCAGGGAGAATCTCCTGTAGTTCTGTGCTTTGCCTTCCATGCTTTTTGTCTATAAACCTGTGTAAAAACTTCAGTTGTAGTGCTTGTCGATCACTTGGGGTAGAATTTCAGGTGTTGGCAGTAACCTGATCACCATCCACGGCCTGGGGACACTTGGGAAGGGCAGTTGGCAGGCCCTGTCAGCCCTGGGCTCCTCCTCTGAATTCACCTGAGCATGAGGAAGTGAAGCCTCTCCTTGCCTGAATGCAGGAAATAAATCACAGAATCCAAGAATATGCTGAGCTGGAAGGGACCTGCAACGATCATCCAGTCCAGCTCCTGGCCCTGCACAGGACCAGCCCCAAGAGTCACACCCTGTGCCCCAGAGCATCATCCAAACCCTCCTGGAGCTCTGGCAGCCTTGGGGCTGTGCCCACTGCCCTGGGGAGCCTGGTCAGTGCCCACCACCCTCTGGGGGAAGAACCTTTTGCTGAGATCCAACCTGACCCTGCCCTGGCACAGCTCCAGCCATTCCCTGGGTGCTGTCCCTGGTCCCCACAGAGCAGAGCTCAGTGCCTGCCCCTCCTCTGCCCTGCTGAGGAAGTTGTACCTGCACTGAGGTCTCCTCTCAGTCTCCTCTTCTCCTCTGAACACACCAAGTGCCCTCAGTGTCCTCACACGCTGCCCCTCCAGGCCCTTCCCATCTTCATTTCCCTCCTTTGGACACTCTCCAGTGGGTTCATATCTCCCCTATATTGTCTCCAGTCTCCTAGATTGGAGAAGTCTCTGTTTGAAAACCAGTGGCCACTTCCAGAGTCACTAGAGCTCCATTTCCACAGGGAATGTGATTCCCATTCCTGGTTCTTGAGCGTGGCTGAGCTGGAGGGAAGGCAGGTGACAGGGGCATTGTGCCACAGCAGATTTTTCCCTGCTTACATATTTCCTTCAAGCCCCTGAAATATTGCTGTTTGCCACGTTTCCAACCTGCAGTGAGTTTTTCTGCTGCAGTCAAGGGGCCAATAATTCGTCCACTTCCAAAGGTCTATTAGAATTTTTCAAATAAATCACCCTTTAAAGTACTTTTCACAAATTGCCTCCCTAAAGGGCTGTCAAAAGAATCTTTTAACACTGTTTAAAAATGTAGAGGGTGAGTACCATAATGACCAAATTTGGTTTAAAGTATAGGAGCAGCTCTTAACTTTTTCCTCCTCTCATTGTTTTTAAGCCCAAAGCTGTGCTCTCCCAAAGTTTCACACTTACCCCATTCCTTCATATTTCACAGCCATGTGCAGAAGCTCTTAAATAAGGCTTTCATCTTAACTGTGGTGAAGGATTTTGTATCTCTGAATACCAAAATGTTTTTTCTTCAAATATGTGCCTGGACCTTTAGTAAGATCTTCCTTTTTCTGTCAGAGGGTCAAAGTTTGGGGAGCGAGTGATGAGCCAAAGGCTGTATTAGCATTTACAGGGTTATATTCTTGTTGTTAAAAGACATTTGTCTTGTGTCCAAAGGACTTGATTTTTTAATACAGTAAAATATATTTGATGTAGCAGGGAAGTCTTGTAATTTGATGTTTTACCTGTGGGGCACAAAGATTAACCAAATTCTGCTGAGTTGTTTCTGATGGTGAGGGTTATGAATTCCCTGCAGTGGGACTGGAAGGGTGGTGGGCAGAGAGAAACTCAAGGGAGAAGGTGCTCTTTGACTGTCAGAATGTGAAAAATAATCCCAAATCTGAATTAACAATTGGAAGGAAAAGTGAGGAATGAGAAACAGCAAACTGGAATTCTTTCCTTTGGGCTCTGTTTGCATTTTGGGTCAAAAGGTCATGGAGCCACAAAGTGGTGCTGTCTCCAAGGTAATACAGGCAGTGAGTGAGTTCCCTTGCCTCTGAACATTCAGTGGTGCTAGTATCTGTTTATGTAATGCCAAACACATTTTAGGAACATCATGTCACTTCTGAAAGCATTGGATTGAAAAATAAGAAGACATTTAGAGATCTGAAAGCAAATTCTTGGAAAGAGGTGGTAACTCTCCACTGTGAGGCCAAATATTCAATTAGGTTTCATTTCACAAGAGGTGGCCCAGTCATTCTGAACATCTCCAAGTCACATGGTGAGTTGCCAGAGTTCTTTAGGAGCTTTTTTAAAGGAAAAACCTGATTTGGGTGTTGTGCTAGAAGATGACCCTGGTTTGTGAGGCCTTGTTTCTGGAGAGCACCTGGTTGGTGCAGACTGCCCTGTTCCCACGGGGCTGTGTCCATCCAGTGGTGCCAGGCTGGGGAGTTCAGTGCTGCTGATTCCAGAACCCCAAGTCCCTGGAATTTTTCCATATTATTTGTGAGGCTTGGCCACCTATTCTGTTTTCCCCTCAGGACTAGCACAAGTATCTGTTTCTGGTGATGAGTTGAGAAGAGTTATTTCAGAAATGTTCCCCGTCTCTTTAGGCACATGGTGAGTGTCCTCACCTCGTTTCCATGGAGACTTAGGTCCACCTAGTCAGGACAAGAATTAAAATGTGATTTTTCTGAAGACTTCAGGAAAATGTGGTACCAGGTCATCAAATAAACACCATGTGTTCTTCTGAATTCTGAAAAAGTTCAGATTTTAGGACTGGAACTGGAATGTTAAAGCCTCGGGACACTTTGAAAGGGGAAAGAAATCAGGTCCCACCCTAAGTCCCTGCCAGCACAAGGAGATGGTTGTTTATGAAAATTGCAGGGTATAATTTCTGAGGGAAATGGGTTTGTTTAGTATTGCTCTAATTATGAGGCCGCAGAAGTTTTATGTGCATGTGTGGGGAGAATCTGGTCAGCATTACATGCCTAGAGATTTTTTCAGCCAGGCTTTGAAATCTCTACTTCACAGGCACTTTCCAAAAGGCATTTCTTAAAACTGAAGCTGGCCAAGGAAAGGAGGAGCAGCAGGGACAAAGTTCTTGTGGTGCCTGGCAGAGATTTCTGCCCCTTCTCTGAACAGGGCAAACCCCTTTCAGCTGCCCCAGCACAGGGTGGGTCCCTGGCTTGGCTCTTCTGGGTCACTTTGCCCACATCACACCTGCTTTGTCCCAGAAGGGAGAGGCTGGAGAGCAGCTCCAGGGGAAGGGCCTGGGGGTGCTGGTCAGTGGCCAGTTGGCCACGAGCCAGCACTGCCCTGGGGCCAGGAGGGCCATCCCTGTCCTGGGGGGCATCAGGCCCAGCATGGCTGGGAGAGGGAGGAGATTGTCCTGCTCTGCTCTGCACTGGGGCAGCCTCACCTGCAATGGGGGGCATTTCTGGGGGGACACAATGTAAGGAAGATCTGAAATTGCTGGAGAGTGTCCAAAGGAGGGACAGGAGGATGGGGAAGGGCCTAGAGGGGCCACAGAAAGAGCAGCTGAGGGCATTTGGTTTGTTCAGGTGGAGAAGAGGAAACTGAAGGGAGACCTTACCAGGGTCTGCAGCTCCTCTTGGGGGGCAGCTCCAATCTCTGCTCTGTGGGGACCAGGGACAGCACCCAGGGAATGGCTGGAGCTGTGTCAGGGCAGGGGCAGGTTGGATCTCAGGGAAAGGCTCTTCCCCCAGAGGGTGGTGGGCACTGCCCAGGCTCCCCAGGGCAGTGGGCACAGCCCCAAGGCTGCCAGAGCTCCAGGAGTGTTTGGATGATGCTCTGGGGTACAGGGTGGAATTGTTGGGATGTCTGTGCAGGGGCAGGAGTTGGATTCAGTGATCCTTGTGGTTCCCTTCCCACTGAGGATATTCCATGATTCTAGCAACTTTTGTGTTTTTATGATGTTGTGAGTGAACTCATGGAACCTAAAATGTGCAATAATTGTGTTTTTTCAGCGACATTGCTTTTGTCAGGTGGTGTGTATAGTCAGTCACATGTCTCTGAAGTGCCTCAGAGGATTGCTCTCTCTTTTCATTTCTGTTGGTTTGTACTTCTAAGATTTCCTCTGCAGGTCTGGCACTTAGAGCAGTCCTTCTCCCTCCATCGCTCTGTGTTACCAGGAATCCATTCAGAGTCAGTACATGTCAGTGTTGCACCTCCAACATGAAAGCTTCACATTTCAATCTCAAGTGTGCTAGTTGATGGAAATTGGTGGAAATGAGGACGCTTAAGGAGAAAACCAGCCAGACCCATCAGTGTGTGTTACTGTGATCATGGCACTGCAGAGATGAGGGAGGTTTTCTTTGGCAGGTGCTGCCCTGGAATCTCGTCTGGACCCCTGTGCTTTGTGGCTGTGTTTGCAGAGGGGCTTGGTGGGGAGGACAGACCTTCCAGGGAGAGCATCTGCTTTGTCCATCTGCCTCCTCCTGTTACAGGGACTCCTGAGGAGGAGTTGAGTGGACGCTTTAGTCCTTCCCTGGGGAAGCAGAACAACTGATGTCACATCAAAGGCTGGGGATGGGATGAGCTGCACTTCATTTCCTTGGGAGTCATCGATGTCTCCTGTGTCCACTGTCAGTCAGTCAGGCAGGCACTGCCACCACCTGGCACTGAGATGGTCCTAATGCTGAGTGACTGTTCCTCAGGTCTGAAAGTGCACTTTGTATTGCCCTTTTTTACCTGTTTTGCCCAAGCTGGTCTAACACCATTTCTACACTGGAGATCACACTCTTTTCCTCAGGTTTGATCCAGTGGTCAGGACTACACTATCAGCTTTCCCCAGAGGGATGCCTGGATTCCCTGTGTGCCAGTAGGTCTTTAATGCAGTTTCTCCAGGTGGTCTCCTCTTCCACTGCCCGGACAGATCTCCCTCAGGATTCCAAGGCTGCTCTGTTGTTGGGTTCAGAGCAGCTGCAGCGAGGCTGGAATGGTTGTGCTCGGTGGACCTTGAGCAGCTCCGTCCTAACTGGATCAGTCACTAACAGAAAGGGACCACACTCCATCAGTCTGGGCTGTCACATTTGGATCTTAGGTCTCAGATTCTGCCAAGATACATGCTAGGAAAAGCTGCTTGTTCTAGAGTTGTTTAGGTTTTTGGACTTTGCTGTTTATGGCTTTTCCTCTGGTCTTGGGGTGCATCGTGGAAGGGCTCTTTTCCCCCAGACTGAGCTGAAAGCACACATAGTGTGCAGGTATGAGTAGCTCTCGGTAATACACTCCTGCTTTTTTGCCTCACTTTGATTTGGGAGTGTTCCTCAAAACACAGCCTGAGCATCCTGGGACTTTCCTGAATCCAGCCTGAAGCCCACTTCTCTATGACTGGAAATTCCCCCCCTTTTTGTGTATATGAAAGTGGGCACTTGTGCTTGTATTAAACAGTGCATGCTGAACTCGAAATACCTGCATACATACGTATAAAATGAATATTCCTTACATGTTAGTGAATCCCTGCTTTGCTGTTTACCTGGCTTCAGTTAGTCTTCACAGTGGTGGTTTTTATTCTTACTTGACTGTTCTGTTGGCATCAAGTGATGTAAATGCCAAACTCAATTGGTGGCTGTTCTGAGTTAACCTTTCCTTAGATTTACTTCCATTTATTTGTTTCCTTTGTTACTGTTTACTGCCTCTTCCCCTGTAACATGTAACTTTTTGTTTTCTGCTGGGCTTTCACTTGGCTTTAATTCTGGATAGTCTACAGCAGTGTTGGTCTCTTCTCCCAAGCAACAGGGGACAGAACCAGAGGAAACAGCCTCATGTTGCACAGGAGATCTTTAGGATATCAGGAAAATTTCTTCATCAAGCACTGGCACAGCTGCCAGGGAGTGGTGGAGTGCCCATCCCTGGAGGGATTTAAAAGCCTTGTGGATGTGGCACTTGGGGACATGGTCAGTGGTGGCCTTGGCAGTGCTGGGGGATGGTTGGACTCAATCTCAGAGGGCTTTTCCAACCTTAATGATTCTTTCATCAGGTTGGTTCAGGCTTTTTGTGTGAGAGAGTGAGTAAATTAATAGGGAAAGGCAGTATCTTTAATTGTGAAATCATAGAATTAAGTTTGGAAAAGATGTCCCAGCCCGTGGAGTCCACTCTGTGCCCAATGCCCACCTTGTCACTGAGCACTGAGTGCCACCTTCAGTCATTCCTTGGCCACCTCCAGGGATGGGGACTCCACCACCTCCCTGGGCAATCCCTTCCAATGTTTGACATCCCTTTCCATGAAAAGAATCTTCTGAAGTCCAGCCTGAACCTCTCCTGGTGCAGAAGTTGGATAATACATGGCAGGGTGTGGTGGGGGTTTGCAGTATGTGGCTCCTCTCTCCCAAGGGCAGTGGCAGTGAGTGTCTCTACTGTGATGACATAAGTTCATTTACTTCTGCCTTTCCTCTGCCACAGTCAGGAGGGATTTTCTTTTTTTCCTCTTTGAAGAAAGCATGTGAAGAGCAAAGGCTTGGGTTTGCACTGCCTAATGCGTCAGAGAAATCCCTGAGTACGTAACAAATGGGTATGTTCCTTTTCTTCTTCCTGCCCCATTTGTCCTGCAGGAGAGTTGTGTATTCAGAGGGAACAGAAGCTCCTTGGTTTATGGGATTAAGATAAACCCACTTACTCTGCAATAACATTCCCAAGGATAAAAATGCAGTTGTTAGCCAAGGAGCTGAACACAGTGTACATTATCTAATGGGAAAACCCTGCTCATGGTAGATTATCCGAAACACTTCCAATGTATAGTTAATGCTCCAGCTGTTAATCCAGATGAATTGCATCTTTTTTCTCTGTGTATCTTTGTACCAGTGAATATATTCTGGCATGGTCAAGGCTTGGCTATGCCTCTACATCTTGGACTATTTTCTATGTGGACTTTTCTCATTAAATGCTCTCTTTTAATATCCATTTATGCACCACTTCAGCTGCCAAGTGGCTCTCCTGCTGGGCAGTGCTTTGGCTTTGTGCTGCTCTTTATGCCTTGTGTGCCCAGATTTTGTTGGTTGTACAGCATTTGTCAGCCACTTGCTGCTGTTGCTCTGGTGAGCTTTCAGGGAAGTGTGAGAAACTGTGAGTCTGAACTAAGGAGACTGTTCTGCAGCATCTTGCTTGTAGTTGTGAAACTCAAGTTCAGAGACTGTTATTTTGGAGGCTTTTGTGTGGATCTGTAGAAAATACAGTAGTGAGTGTTGCTTTTATTGGTGTTGGTTTGGAACCATAAACATGCAAATCAAGAGTGGGACTCTTCATCAGTGGCTCCCTGATGGCTGTGAGAGCCCACGAGCAGTGACCTCCCGGCCCCCTGTACTTGCCTGCTCACCTGCTTGGAAGGAGGTTGCAGATGGAGACTGTCACTAATTGCACTAT
Source organism: Sakesphorus luctuosus (assembly GCA_013396695.1). Lineage (NCBI taxonomy): Eukaryota > Metazoa > Chordata > Aves > Passeriformes > Thamnophilidae > Sakesphorus > Sakesphorus luctuosus. Next base: position 321,830 of record VWZD01004558.1, on the reverse strand, counting down.
TGAGTAACAACCAGAAACTTCCCAGAGCAAGAAGCTTTCATGTGGTTGCCAGTATTGTACTAACCATGTTCCTTCTCCAGGGTCCTCCTGGTTGCCCACCCACTCAGCTCTATTCAGTGATCTAAAATAATGTTATTTCTCTGTACATGCACATCTGGTTTCACTCTGGTCCCACTGCAGTGCTGCTGGATGCTCTGTCTGGGGTGGCTGCTTTCCCAGCACGCTGAGGATTTACGCAGTGCAAGGGCATTTTACAAGTTCTCCACAAACAGGCAGTGTTTTCCCACAGTAGCCACCCCGGATGATGTTTACATGAAGTGACCTCTGTTCACAGAATTAAAATGTGCACCTGCCTTCGCAGAGATACACAAGGGACTGCAGCTGCTTTTATGTGCAGCCAGCATTTTGTTATGGGGGTGTGCTAAGGAGCTTCCTCTAGTGAATTTATAAGAATTAAGGCAACCTGTGTGCCCAGTGTCTGCTGAGCAAACTCTCACTGCTGTTCTCTTTGGGGGACTGTGAGCAGCAGCACTTGTGATTTGTGCTGTTCCCAGTGTATTGGTAATCAGGGGGAGCTGAGGGGTGAAAGTGCTCACAGAGTGTTTGGGCTCTCACAGCTCCTCTGGCACATGCTTTGTGCCACTGCTCATTGCAGAGCTTTCCAGGAACAGGGCCTGGGGAGCTCTCCCCTAAGACTTCTTAGAATTGAATATCAGAGCACAAATCTGTTCTAAAACTGTTTAAATTGAAATTGGCTGACTCTGATGCTTTATCTCCTGTGTCTTCAGTGTTACTATTGCATTTTTTTTCTTCTGCCTTCAGATCCATAATTACGTTGGTTCATTCTGTTAAGGCTTACAGTCCTCTCCTGTTTCTGGGGGTCACCTCTGGAGCAGCAGAGGAGTTAATGAGCTGCGGTCCTGCCCACTTAGCAGAGATGATAAATCCTCAGATAAAGCCTGAGAATTGCCCGTCCTTTCTGCTCCATCCCCTGCCGAGCCAGGAGCGTAATGAGCGAGCTGCTCCCTGCAAGGCTGCACCAGAGCAGGGTCACGTTGGAGCCCAGTCCAGTGTGACAATCAGCAGTGCCCTGCCTGGCCTGGGAAGCCCATCCCAAACTGACAGCCCCCTCGTTATCCCAATTTCATTGGGTTCCTCACAAATTGGAAGAGGATGAGAGGGGATGAGTGGCTTGTCAGCTGCTCCTCTGGTAGCAGCTCAGTATTTATGATGTAGACAAGTTCCTGGGGTCCATCAGGTTTGTATTATGACTGTGTATAATTCTCTCCAAACTGCATAATGGGAGACAATTGAAGGAGCAAATGCATGGAAAACAAAGTGGAATGTTAGTTTTCCCTTGAAGCAGACATGTTTTCCTAGAACTGGGATGTTGTAGTGACACTGCACTTTTGTCTTTCCTGAGTGTTGGTTTTAGTCTTTGAGGAGCTGCAGAGGTGCCTGCTATTGCTTTGAAAATTGGGATTGGGATTATATGGGTGATAAATATGCTTGTCCAAACAAACTGGCAGTCCATCAGCTTCTCCCCAGGATTCCATGCAATATTGGGTGAGAATCCCTGTGAAATTGCTAAATGAGTGGCCTTTTCTGCTGCCCCTTCTGGAGGGTGAAAGCATTCCAGCCTGTCCAGGTGCTTCAGGTGTTGGCCTGGAGTTCTGTGCACAGATTCTCTTCTGGTTGTTGTTAGGAGCTTCCTGGTCAAAATCCCACATTGCTTTGAAACCAGCATTGCTTGTCTAACATGACCTGAAAATCTTCCTGATTCTGCTGTAAAATAGTTTGCAGCTTTTTAAGGCATGTCAGGTCTTTAAAACATCTCAGAATACAATTGTTGAGAATTACCCTTCCACTGATTTTAAAGGGGGAGTGGGTGGAAAATCAATCTTGGATTATTTTAAACCTTATTGTTCTTGTTCAGTTCAACTTTTGTTGGGCTTTAAGGTGCTTAGAGGAGGCTTTTCTGTGTTAAAACCTCTTTCTGGGGTGTGCAGCTACAGTTAGGAGGGAGTCAGTGATATGGCTGGGTGGGGCAGGAAAGGTCCAAGAAATCCCACCAGCTGGACTCGGCAGTTCTGTAATGTTGGTCACTCAGGTGAGACTGAGCATGGCACTGTGTGAACTCCTGGTTTATCTCTGCTGCTTATGGCAGATACTCACATAAATATGGGGGGGAACTGACTGTGTCTCTGTTGTGGATCCTTGGGAAATCCTCATTAAGGTTGGTTGACCATAATTTGCTCCACTAAACACAGCCTTGGTCATGGCCAATGATAGAAGTGCTAATTCTAATCCATTGTGGTTTGTGTATTTTTAGTGGGGGAGAGGAGAAAAGATTTAAGTTTGACACAGTTCAGATTTGAGGATGGCGTGTTTCAGAGTGGAGAGCTGGCTGTGTGTGTTGGAGCCTCCTGCATGTTGGCACTAACCCTGGTTCTCCCTGCCCAGACCATCGAGTCCAACTGGCGCTGCGGGAGGCACAACCTGCAGCGCATCCAGTGCCGCTCTGAGAACAGCAAAGGCGTCTACTGTTTGCAGTACGATGATGAGAAAATTATCAGTGGCCTACGAGACAACTCCATTAAGGTCAGCACTTCTTTAGTCCTTTCCCTGCAGGGAGGGGCAGCTCTGCCTTGCAAAGCCTGTTTCTTTCCTTGGTTTTGTTGTGGGTCAGTGTTTACCTGTGCAGGTTTGGGAAGATGGGATGTCTGCTGGAGCCTGGCAAAGTTCTCACTCCCCCAGAACCAGGGATTGGTTCTGCTCACCACAAAGACCTGCTTGTGCAGTTGGTGTTCCCACAACACAGAGGCAGTCTGGGTGTCCTTCCCTGGCACTGTTGGCATTGCCAGTGCCACGTTCATAGAATCATAGAATGGATTGGGTTGGAAAAGACCTCCGAGATCATCAAGTCCAACCCTTGGGCCAACTCCACTCCCCTTACCAGATCATGGCACTCAGTGCCACGGCCAAGCTCAGGTTAAAAACCTCCAGGGATGGGGAATCCACCCCCTCTCTGGGCAGCCCATTCCAATGCCTGAGCACTCTCTCTGCAAAGAATTTTTTTCTGCTCTCCAACTTCAATTTCCCCTGGCAGAGCTTGAGCCCCCCGTGCCCCCTTGTCCTATTGCTGAGTGCCTGGGAGAAGAGACCAACCCCCACCTGGCTAGAACTTCCCTTCAGGGAGTTCCAGACAGTGCTGAGGTCACCTCTGAGCCTCCTCTTCTCCAGGCTGAACAACCCCAGCTCCCTCAGCCTCAGTTGCTTCCACACTCATCACCTCTGGCATTTCCTTTTGCCAGATGGGATTTGACCTTTCCATAATGGTTGGTTATTTCACTGTTATCTCAGAAACTTGTATCAGGACTTCCTGAAGCTAAAAGGAAGGACAAGGCCCACAGATGGGACAGACTCACTCCTCATGGGGTATCCTTTTCCTCCTTTCTTTGCAGTTATGACAGTGGTCAGGTCTTGGATCCATGTTCTTGATCTTGATAAGCCACTTATCCTTCTTGTTTTCAATAGATTTGGGACAAAACAAGCTTGGAATGTTTAAAAGTATTAACGGGACATACTGGCTCAGTTCTTTGTCTGCAATATGATGAGAGAGTCATTGTAACTGGATCCTCAGATTCTACAGTGAGGTGAGTCTGTTTGCACAAAGAGAACTTGAGTATCAGGGCTGGGAATATTGGCAATAATCTTTAAATATCAGAAGACATCCCTAATACAAATGTGATACTGTTACTTCAGAAGCAGGATATTCATAATTCATATGTGGCAAAGCATCACATTAAATACATTTTTTTCCAAATATGTCTCATGCTTTTAGCTTTAAGAATTTTGAAGGAGTATCACCTGAGTGATTCAAGGTATATCCTGAGGTTTTAGAGTGGCTGATGGCCAAGTATACAATGTTTTCTTCATTTAGAGTTTATTGTTCCACCTTCTGACATCTCATAGTTGTGACTGTTACTGACAGGGTATTTAGTGCATATGGAGCACTTGTCTGACTGCAGTTTGCTGGTAGTGAGTTTAAACTCTTCATAATTTCAGTGGTCAGTAGATGTCCCAGTATGAAGACACTCAGGTGCTGCTCAGTAGAAGGGCCTTGTCTCCTCTGGTGCCTGGCATTGGTCTGCCAGTGCCAATCTCCCTAAAGAGCTTCAAATACTGTAAATGAAGTAGTGATTTTACACTTCTGTAACCCTAGAGGGTGCTGCATCCCAGTTGCTACTGGTGGGGAGGAAATCTGAGTGGTGGAAAACTGGAAAACCCCACATGGACAGTGGGGGTTTTTGTCTGTTCCATCAATTTATACATCATACAAACTTTAGTCAGCCTGGAAGTTTGTGGAATTGTTAAGCAGCTTATTCTCTGAGCAGTGGTCCCAGCGTAGGTATTTCCTGACCGAATTGTTTGCTGCTGTTAATTATTGTTTGGGAGTGTGAGAGGTGACAAAAATACTTCGCAACACCCACGTCCCTGCCTTGCCCAGGCCACGTCCCTGCCTTGCCCAGCTCATCTTCCTGCCTTGCCCGGCCCATCTCCCTGCCTTGCCCAGCCCACCTCCCTGCCTTGCCCAGCCCATCTTCCTGCCTTGCCCAGCCCAAGTACCTGCCTTGTCCATCTCCCTGCTTTGCCCAGCCCACCTCCCTGCCTTGCCCAGCCGAAGTCCCTGCCTTGCCCAGCCCAAGTCCCTTCCTTGCCCAGCCGAAGTCCCTGCCTTGTCCATCTCCCTGCTTTGCCCAGCCCACCTCCCTGCCTTGCCCAGCCGAAGTCCCTGCCTTGCCCAGCCCATGTCCCTGCCTTGCCTGAGGCCTGGCATGGGTTGGACAGCCAGAGAGCCCTGTTAGAGGTCACACAGACTTTACACATCCGTGCCCTGTAGAGCCCCCATCCCTCACCTGGGTGTGGTTGTTTTCTCGGCAGAGTCTGGGATGTGAACACCGGGGAGGTCCTGAACACGCTGATCCACCACAACGAGGCGGTGCTGCACCTGCGGTTCAGCAACGGGCTGATGGTGACGTGCTCCAAGGACAGGTCCATCGCGGTGTGGGACATGGCGTCCCCCACGGACATCACGCTGCGCCGCGTGCTCGTGGGGCACCGCGCCGCCGTCAACGTCGTCGACTTCGACGACAAGTACATCGTGTCAGCGTCGGGGGACAGGACCATCAAGGTGAGTGGGCACAGCTCCAGTCCAGCCTGTGTGGCCACCGAGGCAGGGGAGCCTCAGAGCGTCCTCAGCTTGGAACAGCCACAGGGTTCCCGAGCAGTTCTGGGCCTTTCCTGTTCCCACTCAGCTTCCCCTGGCTGGCACTTGTTGTCTTTGTGCAGAGAACTCCACTTGAATATTCTTGTAGCTTCTGTTGTACAGTTGCAGAAAAGCAGAGCCCATTTTCTGTCTGAACTCTACTCTCAAAATGAGTTGGTTTGTTAAACGTGGCACATCTTGTGCCTGTTTCCACTTGGTATTTTTAGTTTCACTCAGCAGTTCTGTCCAGGTGTGAAATTCATCAGCAGTGCCTTTCACAGAATCCCAGAATATGCTGAGCTGGAAGGGACCTGCAAGGATCACCCAGTGCAGCTCCTGGCCCTGCACAGGACCAGCCCCAAGAGTCACACCCTGTGCCCCAGAGCATCATCCAAACCCTCCTGGAGCTCTGGCAGCCTTGGGGCTGTGCCCACTGCCCTGGGGAGCCTGGTCAGTGCCCACCGCCCTCTGGGGGAAGAGCTTTTTCCTGAGATCCAACCTGCCCCTGCCCTGACACAGCTCCAGCCATTCCCTGGGTGCTGTCCCTGGTCCCCACAGAGCAGAGCTCAGTGCCTGCCCCTCCTGAGGGAGTTGTACCTGCATGAGGTCTCCCCTCAGTCTCCTTGCTGTGCCTTCCCAGCAGCTCAGCCAGGCTGTGCCGTTTGAAGGTGAAGAGGCTGTATTTGAAGGCTTCTACATATCAGAATACTTTAGTTACCCAGAGTGTACTGATATAACAGGCATTTCCACCCTGCCTCTCTGAACCTTACTCACTGCCAAGAACATCTTGGCAGTTTCATGTCCAATTCTCTGCCAGAGATGCTGCTGCTCTGTGTTGGAGAATGAGCCACTTGGTACTCTACATTACAACTTCAGTCACAGTTCATTAAAAATGGGCCAAGTTGATTGAATCCTTTAATGTTAAGAAAGAAGCAGCCACCAAACCTCTAAAGGCCACAGTTTGGGCCTTCTCTTTAGTTGTAGCTTGAAAGTAAATTCTTTGGTAAAAAACTGCAGGGTTTTTGTCTGAGTGGTACCTTCCACTTTTAAAAATGCTTTTTAACTTACCGAGATTCAAGTAATCAAATTGGTGAGATCATTTGGGGCTGTCTGTAGCACCCAGAAACATTTTATAGCAACTCAACCTCTCTTCAGTGACTCTCTGTGCAGTGGCAGTGCCCGGTCTCACTGCTGCGTCCCCAGAGTGCCAGGGACCTGCTCTTTGCCTGTAAAGATGCTCTGGGGATCTCCTGTGTGTGAATTCCTGGTGGCTTTTGTTGAAACCCGCAAACCTTGTGTGGTGTGGCTCTCAGAGCAGTGTTTGTGCTGCTGTTTCCCAGGTGTGGAGCACGAGCACGTGCGAGTTCGTGCGCACCCTGAACGGACACAAGCGCGGCATCGCCTGCCTGCAGTACCGTGACCGCCTGGTGGTCAGCGGCTCCTCGGACAACACCATCAGGTGGGTGCCCCGGCTGCTGGCTCTGGGTAGCAGTGCCCATTTGACCTGGGAAAACCGTTCTTGCTGCATGTGCTAAACATCCTTGGCATGGTTTCAGTGGAGCAGATGATTTATGAATGGAACTTACCTCAGTGTGAGATGCCTTTACTCAACATACGTTTACTCAACATATCACAGCCCCATGAAAAAGTGGGACAAAGGTTTATTTCAAACTAAACAGAACTTCTTACCTGTGGGGCTGAGAGTGTGTTTGTGAATCCTCTGATGTCTGAGGTAATTGATGAAGCAATTGATATGGAGCAGTTCAGAGTGTATCCTTGAAGGAAAGCAGTTTGGAGTGCACCCTTAAGGAGCAGAGAGGCACCTGTAGAACGTGGGATACCTTGTAGCCAGTGGAAAGTTTCCATGTATGCCCAGCTGAACTGACAAGCCAATGGTGTCATGACATGTTGGATACAAGAGGAGATAAAAGGTGAAGCTGTAACTAAAAATAAAGCCAAGTTCAAGCCCTCTGATCGAACCTTCTGATGCTGCTGTGCTTGATCAATTCTGACCGTCATCAGCACCCCCCTTACCCCTACAAATGGTGACCCCAATACTTACCTACTGCTCCATCACCTTATCTTCTGCTTGGAGACATGGGGAAGACATTGCTCACTGTTTTTTTAAATTCCCGAATCTCCAATCAACTGTTTATGCAGATAGAAAAAAGTGTGTTAAAGTTCCCAAGAATAACGTGTATCTTAGCTTTCCTTCTGTGTAATTTTGAATGACTCCACTAATTCTGATAAGCTGCGGCTGCTCTGAGTGGCATGCACAGTTCTCATGCGTTTGTGGGCAGATTACATGGTATGTCCCCCAGAAAACCAGTGAGCAGCACACTTAAATCCCTGGATATGAGGCCAGACTTGCAGTGCTCACACTCCCTCTGTTCTCTGCAGGCTCTGGGACATTGAATGTGGTGCCTGTTTAAGGGTATTAGAAGGCCACGAAGAGCTGGTTCGATGCATCAGGTTCGACAACAAGAGGATTGTTAGTGGAGCCTACGATGGGTATGTTTGGAAGCAGTTTCCAAAAGTGGTGCCTTTAGCAAACCGAGTTCTGAAAGCGCTTGAGCCTTGTGTTCCCTGGGCCAGGGGGCTCTCCTGGTGTGGGATGGATCAGTGATACCTCAGTGGCTTCTGCTTGAACATTTCAGCACAGTTTTAAGTGGCCAAGAAGCTGCTGTTCTGGTGGCCTTTAGCACACTCCTAAATTGTGTTACCACTCAAGCCTGATGTTCCATAGTAAGTAAACTGTTGTTTGGCTGAAGTGACACTCCTTTATTCCTTCCCTCAGGAATCACTCCTTGCCAGGTCCTGTGTGCTTAGAGCAGTTCAGGCTTTGTGTTTTTCTAAGGCAGCACACTGGAAATGTTTATGATGAGTGTTAATATATCTTGTGGGGCTCTCAGAAGTCTTCAGGGACCATTTCTGTGGGGCTGAGGGCAGGAGCCCCACCACTGGCTTGCTCAGTGTTTTAGTGTTTAGAGGATGTATTTTAGGTCCAAACCCTCCATGTCTTTCTCTGCCTGAACAGCAGAGTTACTGAAAACAATCCTGGAGCTGTGTGTGTCTGTAGCCTTTTTTCTGGGGTCATTGTCCCCCTGGGATTGGCCAACCCAGCTTCATTCCCACATTCCAAAGGGGTTTGTGTGTGCACAGTCCACTTGTCTGTCAGACAACCATCACAAAGCCATCACTGCATTTGCTGCTAAAAAGAAACACAAAACTACCTGTGTTTTACGAGATTGAGTTTGAGTATTTTAGTGACAACAGATTCTCACAGTTTGCTTAATCCTGCGGAATTAGCTGTAGGGAAAACCTGGCAAACTTTCCAGGGCTTTGGATATTGTTTTCTTTGCTTATATTTGAAACAATGCTGTCATAATGACCCTCTTCTCTTCCTTTTAGCAAAATTAAAGTTTGGGACTTGCAAGCTGCCCTTGACCCTCGTGCCCCAGCAAGTACCCTGTGCTTGCGTACGTTAGTGGTACGTAAAACCCGTTAGTTTGGGGTTGTTTGAGGGGCTCTCTTGGTGAGGGGTGTTTTATTGTGGGATAGGTGGGAATGTCAGGTTGTTTTATGAAGTCTAGAGGGCTTAAGTATAAAGAAAATGTATTGTCATATCCTGAATGATTTGCATCTGAGCTTAAATGAAAGATCAAGTTTTTCTACTTTGAGATTCTCAGATGCTCTTTACAAGAAAAAAACCATCCTGACACTGCATGAAATCCTTCTAGTTATTGATGTGTTTCCCTAATATCACTGTAGGGCTGACTTTAAATTTCCTCTTACTGAAAAAGGGAAAGACTTTCCCAAACCTTTTTCCTAAGTCTTCACTTTGTAAGGAAGAGCTGGGAAGGGGGAAGGGAGGTTGAGTCACACATTGCCACAGGAACTCTTATCCCTTCAAAGGGCTGTCACATTTAAGGCTGTTGCTTAAGTTACACTTTTCTTTATAATGAGGGTTTTGGCTTATGACAGCAGACTTGATAAAAATAGGTTGGGGAAATGAATTAATTGTTCTTTTCGTCGAAATGTGGGTGGGATTTTACTTCAGGAGTCAGTTTGACAAGCTGATAGCAACCCAGAGTCACTGGCTGTAGGTTAGGGTGCACGTGCTTGGCCTTGCCAGCACCTGGAGAAGGGCTTATGTGACCGGAAGTGCTTCTCATTTTTCTTGCCCTTCAGTAGTCTTTGCATAGTGATGAAATTCAACTATTCTTTTATTTAGTTTTGTGAAAAAGCTGATGGTTTCCCTTTCTGTGGGTATCCTGTAGCTCAGGTTAGGGTTTGGGGATCACTCTGCCAGCTGGGGTTAGTTCTTCAGTAAAAGCAGTGCCCTCATTTTGAAGTGAATAAAAATGGATAAGCAGGACTGAGAGGAGACCCTTTTCTGGGCTTCTTGGCACAATTTTGAGATTTCTTGGAAAAGCAGCTGGAGCAAGGGCTCCACCTTCCTTCCTGTGGCACTGTTTGAACTCCTGGCTCGTGAGTGAGCCCTGAGGATCCTTTCAGCAGCACCTCTGGGTGAAGCTGGGCTGTGGTGTTGTGGGGCTGCACAGTAAGAGCCACAGAGAATTCTGCAAGAGAAGCCCTGTCAGGACCTTGGTGCCACCCAGTCTGCAAAATTGCTGCTTGATGGATAAGCAGCTTTTGTCTGGAATAATCTCAGCCAAGGGAGGCTCAGGGTGTACTGTCACTGGATTTGGAAGCAGTGAGTTTTGCTGTAAAAACTTAGATACAAAAGCAGCTTTTCTTGAATTTGTGTGTGATTACAGTGAAGGGTTTCTTAGCCAGTGCAGCAGAGTTTGAACACACAGTTCTGTGTCCAGGTACACGTGTGATGCCAGTGGATGGAAGTGTTGCCCTCTTGCCTTGCTAACTTCTTGCCTGTTGCTCACAGGAACATTCAGGACGTGTCTTTAGGCTCCAGTTTGATGAATTTCAGATCATTAGTAGTTCCCATGACGATACAATTCTGATTTGGGATTTCTTAAATGTGCCACCGAGTGCCCAGAACGAGACCCGCTCTCCATCTAGAACATACACTTACATCTCCAGATAACAGTCTGCACTTTACTGCCCTCAGAAGGTAAGGAAAGCTCCCTCCTTTTATTGGATGTGTTATAACTATCTAAAATACGCCCTCTGCCTGCAGGTTGGCTTAGTCAAAACAGCAAGATGAAGTTTCCTGAAGCAAATAAAGCCTGTTCATGCCACTTCTTTCCCTGTCTAGTCTTTGGGTGGTCACACTTCAGCATGTCCTGTTATCTCACCCTGCTGTTTGTAACTGGGTACTTCAGGCATTTTGTAGAAAGCTGTTACGTATTCACAGCATTCTTGGGAACTGAGGGGACTTGGCACAGGTATTCCAACTATCCCATGCCCTTGGAGCAGTGCAGAGTTCCCTGTGCACCTGCTCACTGTGGGAGGCTGTGGTGCCTCTGCAGGATCTGAGCCTGTGCAGGCCCCTTGACCAAGTGCTGACCAGGAACAAGCAGTTCTGTGAGCACCACAAGGAGCAGAGGAAGCTCTCAGAGCTTGACATCACATCATGATGGGCACCATGACAGCTCAGAGCTGTCCAAACTGGTGCCCAGGAACTCAGCCTGTTTTGTTTCCCTTTTCCTGCCAGTCAGGCCCAGTTGGTGCTCAAAGCCTGGTGGGAGAAGGTTCTGCTGTAGATCCCTTTGTTGGGACTGTAGATTCTTTTCCTTAGGTCATCTGTGCCACCAGTTGAGCTTCAAACTGTACATAGCTGTGAGTGCTGGGACTTGCAAACACAGGCACTGCCTCTCCAGAGCAGAGCAGTCTCTGCCAGTGCCAGCCTGGATGCTTCCAAGGCATTGGAGACACCACAGCAGGAGGAGGAGTGGCATTGCCCCAACAGGGTGAAGCAGACAGTGCTTTGCTTAGACATGATGTGAAAAGCTTTCCCTGTCTTCACTAAGAATAGATTTTCATTATCTGGATGGATATATTTGACCCTGTGTGTTCCTCAGGTTTTTCCACTCCTGTAGGATCTCTGCTTCTGGCTAGGAAATACTTTCCCTTGTGAAGGTGTATTTTGAGATGCTCCTGCTTGAAAATGAGTTTCCTTTCACCTGGAAGCATTCCTGGGGAACCATTGGCTGCCTTCCCTGCTGCTGAACTCTGCTCATTGTAGAAAAAGCCAAGGCAGCTGCCCCTGTCTGAGCCTGTAATTATCCATGTAATCAGGCCCACAATTAAGGAAGAAGTCTAATGTGAGGATGAGCCATGTGCAGAATCCCGTTTAAACTTTCCCTTAAAACCACATTGTGAGGCCTCTGCTGCAGGGGTGGTTCAGTGACTCTCATGGCCTTGCTCATCCCAGAGGGACAGCAGGCCCCTGGAAAGGCCCAACTGCTGAGCTGAGTGTGTGTACAGGGTGGGGACTGTCTGAAAACACAACTCCACGGGAGGGAACTCAACCTCACCAAAGGGGCAGGTCCTCCAGCACTGCCTCCCTCATGCTCTTGGGTCCCAGAGGACACACATGATCCCTGTTGTGGATGGCTCGGTGCTGTCACTGATCTGTCCCCAGGGATCCTGTTGCCCCTGCCATTGGCTTTGTGCCACTGGGTCCAGACCTGGGAGAGCTGCTGCTGGGGGAACTCCAAGGCTTGTTGAAGCTGAGTATTTTTCCCTCTCAATGGAAAACTTCCTTGCTTCCTTTCTGAGTAATTCTGGTTTTTATTTTTCTTGCCTGCACAGGCTGCATTTAGGAACAGACTCCATCTATCTTCCAGTCCCTGCACCAGTGCCTGCTTCTCTTAACTTGTTGAGATGGATGAAATCTTTTCTTAAATTACAGAAATGTATTGGGCTTCTTTTGTCAGCTTTGATGCATGGAAGAGGTACACCTAGTGTGTCTGAAGCACCAAAGAATCACAGAATATCCTGAGTGGGAAGGAACCCACCAGGATCTTCCAGTCCCACTCCTGGCCCAGCACAGGACACCCCAAGAATCCCACCCCATCCCCTGTCCCTGAGAGGATCATCAAGCCCTCTGAGCTCTGGCAGCCTTGGGGCTGTGCCCACTGCCCTGGGGAGCCTGGTCAGTGCCCACCACCCTCTGGGGGAAGAGCCTTTTCCTGACATCCAGCCTAGCCCTCTGACAAAGCTTCAGCCAGCTTCCTTAGGAGTTGAATAAGATGCACATCGATTCACTTGACCAGCCCTGTGCTGGTGTGGGGCTCTTGCCACGTGGCCCACCCAACCCCCTGCATGGGATTTGCCAGTGGAATATGAAATGCCTTTGGCAGGGTGTTCTGCAGTTCCAATTCTGCACACTTGACAGTTCTGCACAGCTCAGTCTGGCTGTTCCCATGACACACAGCTGCAACCCACAGCCCCATATCCTGGGAGTTGTGTTGGCAATGACAGTCCCTCAATAGCTGTTTCCTCTCCAAGAGAGATGCTGTGATGTCACTTTTTGACAAGTTTGTCTGACTTCAGAATCCAAAAACCATAAATCTGCATAAAATTATGGTCAAACAGCTAATATTTCATTATGACATTTAATGAAACTGTTTTATATCCTTTCAAACATTACAATCTTCTGAATTTTGATGCAGCCCTGTACACGTTTTTACAGGCTTTGCAATGTGAGGCCTCTTCAAAATGGATCATTTTTGACAGTCCTGGCAATTGGCTGTGAGAGTTTTATTGCATTCTGTTGAATTCCTGTTGTTTATTGTAACATGATAAAAATTGTTACCATATGATAGTCTAATATTCTTATATTAAGCATTGGGCCTCGGGCTGGGGGAAAGGAAGTCAAGGGGAAGTGCCTAAGGAGGTTTTAACCTTTCATGGGAATTTCATATCAGAAGAGGGAAGTTCTGCCTAGTCCATAAAAATGGTTTTGGGAAGTGGCAGGTACAATCAAAGTTGAGATTTAATTCCACTCAGAACTTGCACAGCCTCCAGGCTGATGTGGGAGTCACTGGGCTGGAAAAGGTCTCTGAAATCTCAAAGTATTCGAGTATTGTGTCTGTTCTCTTAAAAGCTTTGCACGTATTGAAGCATCTGAACTTTCCTCCTGTGCAGAACTCTGTGCAGTGTGAGGAGCAAATGGCAGTTGTGGGTCACTGTTGGAGCAAACAGTGTTTGAGGTTCAGTGACCTGAGCAGGGGGTCACCTGGCAGTGCCCAGGCGGGGTTTGACTCTCACACGTGTGAGAACACTGCCAGCCTTGGGTGAGCCCGAGGACTGGTGCCCTGGAGAGCCTGGCTCTTGCTCCATGGAATTCAGGGCATGTCCCACAGCACAGAGTGCCTGGAGTGCCCCTCCCCTGGAGCAAGGGCCAAGATCACAGCGAGCACCCCTCGATGTGCTGCACAGTGTCACCTCCTCCCTTTTCCCTGCAGCAAAGGATGGGGAGGGCCTGCCCACCTCTGAGTGCTGTTTGATTTGTGCCTTCTCTCAGTTCACTTGTCTTTTGTCTTTTTCAGGGTTCCACAGTCTTGAACTACTGGATTTTTGGCTACTACATGCCTGAAGATGTTGATTGACAGCTAAAGTCAGAATTGGTTCTAGATGCTGTGTAGATGCAAAGCAGCACAATTCTCTGTATAAATTTCTTAATCTTTCCTGCTCTCAGTGGTCGTCTTTGAATTTGCTACAAATTCACTGACTTGGAGTAGATGAGTTTCAGAAGCCTATCCCTCCCTGCCGTGAGAAATCCAAAGCTTCACATGTAAATTGTCCCTAGAAACTGAACTCTGATGGCTTGTTTTTCAGAAATAAATCAGAAGTCAAGAAAGGACTTGGCCTAATTTATATTGCTTTGCACTTTTGTCTGACTTTAAAGAAAAAAAACATTCTCCAGTGAAATTTGGGTGCCAAACACATGCCCAGAATGTACAGAGCTTTGCTTTCCAGTCACCACTGTCCTTTAGGTGTTCCTCATGCCAGTTCAGAGCCCGTTCTGTTCATAGGAGTGTACGTTGGACTCTTAGAAATATTTCTGATTCGCTCAGTAATATTTTTGGATGACAGTTTACTCGTTTCTGCACCAATAATTTCTTTTAAATTAAAGATTCCCTGTAATTCAGGCTAGGTTATCTGAACTAGTTGTATAGCTCTGTCTTTTCCTTTTCCCTGTGCTCTGTACTCAGCCATCCTGCGCTTCCCCATGTTTGCTGTAGTAACCCCTCCCCTTGTGTGCTTGCCTCATTTCAGATACTGTGTAAGCATGTAGATATGATGTACATACAAAAACCTCTGGTGCCAGAGTCAGGATTTCCTGACACTACACACTAACACAGAATGTGGTAGCACTTGGCAGCAGGATGTCCTGACTGTGGCACTGGTGGGGACATGAATTACTTAGACATTTTCTCTGCAAAAAGAGGTTTTCAGTATTCATTAGTTGTTTTTTGGTTTTTTTGGGTTTTGTTTCTTTTTTTTTTAATGGGAACTACATATTTTAAAATGTAATTTCTAAACTTTTTAAAAATTAAAAATGGTTTAATTTATGTTCTGTATCTTATATTTTTGTGCCGTGGTATTTACAGATGTCTGTCTTTGACACCGGCGGGTCTCAGGCACCTGCTGGTGTCCTTCGGTAGCATTGGTTTGGCTGCTCAGTGGAGAAGTTACCATGGGCCAAAGTTACAGTTATTTATGTTTGGTTTGTAACACTTCCTTCTGGTGGAGTGGAGGTCCCTTCCAACCTGGCTCCTGTGCTCATTCCCGTGCTGGTTTTCCATAGCAATGCGCTGTGACCACATGTCCTCGTTCCTCATTAGCATGGTTTTGTTAGAAACTGCATTGTTTCTGAAGTTCTCGTTGTCTGCCCTCTGATCTGTGGGGCTGTGCAGCTGCATTTCCCTTGGGTTGGGATGAGAATGGATAAATGCAGGTGTGGCTGTTCCGTGGGCACCAGCCCTAAGGCTGCTCTGCCACTGGAGCCCGGCGTGCCCTGCCCTGTGCCTGGGGTGCTGTGCTGGCACAGGAATGTCCTGGCACAGGAATGTCCTGGCGTTCCTCTGGCCCTGTGTGTGTCCTGTGTTCTCCGTGTCCTCTGGCGCAGTGTGTTGGGTTTGCATCCCTCTGGTACAGCCAGGGCTGTGCCCGTGCCATGCTCAGCCCCGCTCCAGTGGGACCCTCCGGGAGAGCCCCCGGAGCCGCGAGGAGAGAGCTCGGAGAGCACGGATGGGAGGGGGCACCAGAGCCCCCAGGGGTACCAGAGCTCCCAGGGGTGCAGCTGAAGGGGGTCCCTCCCCAGTTAAACTCCCACTTCCATGTTCTTTCCATCGACATGACCGAATGTGCTCAGGTGTGGCAGATCCAACGCCCTGAGCGTCCCTAAGATCACTTCTTGGTAAGCTTGGCTGTAGTTCGTGCAAGTGTCTTACTTTACCCTTCTCATCTAACAGCTTTAATATTAAACTGGCTGAAAAGAGAAATCTGTTGCAGCCCTGAAGAAAAAGGTATTTGTTTCCGAAGAGCGGAGTCCTTTTGTTAAAATGCATGTGTAAGATTTCAATTCCCGTTTTTCCTTGGGAGATAATGGTATTTGAACATGCAGTCTAAACTTCTTTGTGCTTTGTGTAACATAGCAGTGGACTTTTGTGATTGGCACCCAAGGAACTCAACTCCTGGGATTCATGGTAGTGATCCTGGCTGCACTCTGGACTTTGTTTTGCTAACCATAACTGAGCAACTGTACATTACTGCGATATTAATGTTTCAAAGCACTGGGATAGTCTAATTCTAACTTGTAATTATGTTTGCCAATTATCTGTTTGGAAAGTTGGTGTATGAACAGCTTCTTGAAACTGTTAAATTGTACAGATATCGTTCATGATCTAAAGCTTTGTACTGTGGAATGTGCTTAATAAAAAAAAGTTTGAACTTAATTTGTCAAATGAATGGATGAGTGATGTTGTCTAAGCAGCCCTTCATCCCATGATGAGTCAAGGCCAGGCTGGACAGGGCTTGGAGCAACCTGGGTTAGTGGAAGGTGTTCCTGCCCATGGCAGGGAGTGGGACAAGATGAGCTTTAAGGTCCCTTCCAACCCAACCTGCTCTGTGTTACAAACTCAGGTGCAGCTGTGCTGGCTCACCATAGTGGTGAGTGTGTGGGTGCTGGTGCCCAGTGGAGGGCACAGGACTGCCAGGCCAGAGCATTTGGAGTCCACCCATATGTGCTGTGGCCCAGCTCTGCCCTGGTGAGGGTGGTGTGAGCTGGTGTTTCCCTTCCCTCTGCTGGGAGGGTGCAGTGAAAAAGGGAGCTGAGCTCATTCCCCCATGGCAGAGGGCTGGACCCCCCTGGCTGCAGCACTTCTGCTTCCAGAGGAACATCCCAGGAACTTTTTCTTACTTTATCAAGAATGCAGATAGAATTTTTACAATATTACTCATCTCCTTGCTTGTCAAAGCAGCCTGTCCATGGCCTGAGCCCTGTGCAGAGGAAGAGCCTTCCAGGGCTTGCTCTGACTCAGGCAAAGTTTTGTCTAGGGTTTTCTTTAGCTAATATGACTGGGGAGACAAGGGATTCCAAGTTCTCATCTGTGGCCTCTACCCCTGCTCAGTAGTTTATCTGTGAGTTTGCTTTCAAACAGTTTGAGAGGTTGCTGCCTCTGTGTGGTGAGTTGCTCCAGTTCATTCCTGACCAGAGGTGGCCCCTGGTGCAGCTCCTCTGCCACGGGGGCACTGGCCAGGACTGGGCTGGTTTGTTCTGGTCAGGTCCAAGGGCAGCAGGGGGTGTGACAATCTCTTGTCAAACCCTCGTGCTGTGGTGCTTGGGCTGGCTCTGTGTGCCAGCCATGGGGGCACAGTGAGCTTCTCCTGAGGGTTTGGTGAGGGGTCTGTTGGGAGCACTGACCTGAAATGCTTTTAAAGGTAACGTAAACCCTGTGGTAAGAACATGACCACGGTTCTGCTCAGTATTGGCAAATCCAGTCCCTGGAATGCCTCTAACACAGAGTACTTTTAATCTTCTTGACCCTCTCTAGCACTGGGTAAGAGTTTCAAAGCAGTGTTGCTGCTTCTCAGGTTGGGGCTGTTCTCAGTGAGAGGAGTCAAACCTCCTGTTTCCTGCCAGAAGGGCACTGTAAAAGTGCAGCCTCACTGGGCTCTTGAAGAGAAGGGAAGGTCTTGCAGGGTATAGTTATCCAAATAATCTGTAAAAGCCCAGTGATAGATCTGCAGTATAAACCTTGAGGTCCAGCTTTAACATTAGACCTTCCCTGGATGGCCTTTGGTTTTGGTGTTTTTTGGGGGTTTTCCTTGCAGTTACAGCCTTTTTAACAGTGAAGCTGTGAAGCCACCTCTGCTGTGTGCTCCACCCATGCTGCTGGGATTTGAGGCCCTTTTGGACTCTCCCCTCCCACCAAAGGTTGGGAACATTGGGCAAGGAGGGCAGGTCTGGGGCAGGTCTGCTGCCAAGCCCTTCCCACCCTGCCAGGGCTACCTGGGGATGGTGTGGGAGCCATCCCTGCCCTGCTCTGTGCTGGCTTGAGTGTTGCAAGAGGGTGGTCAGGCACTGGCAGGGGCTGCCCAGGGAGGGTTGGAGTGCCCAGCCCTGGAGGTGCCCAAGGCAGGACTGGCCGTGACACTCAGTGCTCTGGGCTGGGGGACAAGGTGGGCATCGGGCACAGGGTGGGCTCCATGGGCTGGGAGAGCTTGGCCAAGGTGGGCATCGGGCACAGGGTGGGCTCCATGGGCTGGGAGGGCTTTGCCAAGGTGGGCATCGGGCACAGGATGGGCTCCATGGGCTGGGAGGGCTTTGCCAAGGTGGGCATTGGGCACAGGGTGGGCTCCTTGGGCTGGGAGGGCTTTTCCAGCCTCAGGGATTCTGGGATTCTGAGAGCACCCTGGGTGAGGCTGTGTCTGCCCTGTGGCTGTGGGGCACTGTGTGGGGCTCTTCCTGTGCTGCTGGGGCTCTGCACCTCCAAACCCACCCAGGAGCTGCAGGGGAGTGTCCTTTGGGTGCTCTGGTCTTCACTGCACAGGTAAGAACACAACAGGTGGCAGCTGAAAAAGGAACAGCAAACCAGGC
>VWZD01004558.1:283624-303493 GCA_013396695.1 Sakesphorus luctuosus | reverse complement strand
GGGGGGGCTGAGGGGGCTGTGGGTCCCTCTGCAGAGAACAGGGTGTGGTGTGGGAACCACAAAAAGTGGCACAGGAGGGTTTGGGGAACAGAGGGCATGAGGGGGGTGTCCTGAAGGTGACCAATGTGACCCAGCTCCTAGAAGGGAATCTCAGATCTGTTACTTGTACAGGCTGCATGAGCAAAGCTTTTGAAACCATTCTTGGAATCAGGTGGAAGCAACTGCCCCAAGCCAGGGCAGCTCAGGGCTGAGGTGAGTGGTAAAATGTTGGCTTACCCTCAACTCCTTCTGGACTGAGGCAGTGAGTGGCTGCTGGGGAGTACCTGGGACCCAAACAGGCCTGGTGGCACAGGAAGGCAGGTGCTGAGCACTTGCACACTTGTCACCTGCTCTGATGGCTCAGGTGGCCACTCCTGAAGAACCAGATGCCATTCAGAGGGACCTGAAGAAGCTCAGGAAGTGGCCTGTGGGTTTAACAAGGCCAAGTGCTGTAGCTGCCCTGGGTTGGGGCAGTCCCTGGGATCAACCCAGGCTGGGGATGAGCAGATGGAGCAGCCCTGGGGAGAAGGACTTGGGGGTGCTGGTGGGGGAGAGGCTGGACATGGCACGGCCCAGAACCCCCCATGCCCTGGGCTGGTCCCACAGCGTGGGCAGCAGAGCAGGGGGGGATTCTGCCCCTCTACCCCCTCAGGTGAGACCCCACCTGCAGAGCTGCCTCCAGCCCTGGGGCCAGCACAGGAAGGACATGGAGCTGTTGGAGTGAGTCGGGAGAGGGTTAGTTTGGACCTCAGGACAAGGTTGTTCCCCCAGAGGGTGGTGGGCACTGACCAGGCTCCCCAGGGCAGTGGGCACAGCCCCAAGGCTGCCAGAGCTCCAGGAGGGTTTGGATGATGCTCTGGGGCACAGGGGGGGACTGTTGGGGTGTCTGTGCAGGGCCAGGGTTGGACTGGTTGATCCTTATGAGTCCCTTCCCACTCAGGATATCCTGAGCCAGCAGCAGGAGGAGTCGGTGGCAGTGAGTGCCCACTCTGGGAAATGTTTCCCTCTGGCATGGAGAACAAGCTGTGAGACATTCCCAGTGTTCCGGGATCTGGAGTGCCCACAGGCACTGCTTGGCTCCAGCAGGTGATGGGAGGTGTGTCTGTGTGGGAATGGCCTCCCCTGCTCCTGGCAGCTCCCAGGGGTGACAGGGCTGTCCTGTCCCTGCTGCCCAGGGTGGGGACCAGCCTGGCTGGGTGGCCCTGCTGTTATCTGGAGACAGGGCTCAGGCTGAGGAAGAAGCAGTTTTCCTTGTCAGGATGATTTGAGGAATGGGATTTCATCTTTTCCTTGGCACAGATCAGTGTAAATAAAGGGAGATGAGTTTGTATCTCTCGACTATTTTTTTCCGCAGTTGAAAATTTTATATTTTCCTCCCTTTTTTTTTTCCCTTTGAAGGTTTGCTTTTTAATTTCCAAGCACATCATGCTATTTTTTTTTCTGTAAGGCTCCCACTGAGAGGGGCTGGCCCTTCCCTGTGGGAGAAGCAGGTGGGTCGGGATCAGGGGCTTTGGCTTTGCTGGCTGAGCCTCTGTCCAGCTGGGGATGCTCAGCCATGTGCCAGGGGTGCTGTTGGGTCCTGGGGCTGATGGAGCCTCCTCAGGTTCAAGGTTTCACTCTGCTCTGGGCAGCAGCTCAGGCCTCCCCTGCTCTCCTGACAGGGTGTGCCTGCTCTGATTTGGGAATGGTGAGCACTCCCTTGGGCCAGCTCACTAAATCTTGCAAATGGGGTTGGTGTTGAAGGACGAGTGTGCTCATGGTCAGCAAATAGCCCCAAAACACAAAGGGTGCAGTGACTGAGTCCGCCAGGCTTTGGGGAGCTGTGGGTGTGGGTGTGTTCCAGAGGAACAAGCTGATATTCCCAGGAGGTGGGAAAGCTCTGAGCACTCAGGTTTTGTTTTTGAACGGCACAACAATCTGCTTAAAAAGTCCCACGTGGCTGTCAGTTTTGAGATCCAGTTTCTGGGGGGAGCCTGGAGGCTCCATCTCCCCAGCTCTGGTGAATCCCAGCAGATTGTGGGGCTGCACTGGGAGCTTTAAAGGCATTTCCCCCTGGACTGTTCATTGCCTTCTCTGGGTAAGAGCTGATGCCTCTGTGCCCATCACCTGCCCCTCAGCTGGAGACCCCCTGGCTGGTTTCCCTGTATCTGTGGGAAGATGCTCCTCCAGCTGCTGCTGGATCTTCTCTGGGCTCCCCACAGGGCTCATTTTTTTCCTGCAAGTGAAGACTAATGGGGTGAAAGGGTCACAAAGGATTCCAAATAGTACCTTCTGGGGGTTTTCTCATAGTTTTTAACACCTCTATTGAATAAAGGTAAGGGAGTTAAGAGAAATGTGTTTCTCTAATGTGGTTTGTTGAATTCTCTTGTATTTTGTAAAGAAAAAAGAACAGCAAACACAAACCAAACCAAAGTTGTGGAGAGAATTCAGAATTTGTATCTCTCAGCTGGAAGGAAATCCTGGGACTGGTGAGCCATTACCTTCATGCAACTCCATTCAGCCCCATCCTGGGACAGGCCCAGGTTCCCACGGGAGCCACCTGATCCACGTGGAAAACACATTCCAGGACTGAGTTCTCAGTGCTTTTCCAAGACAGTGAGTGCAGGTTCATGCCCTCAGCATCTGTATTTTTACAGCACCAACCACAATATCCCATTGGCTCCAGATCAAGGCCCTCACTTGTTTTCAAGGTGTGTAGGTGTGGGCTGTGGAGCTCTGAGAGCCAAAAGCTTCAGCCTCAGTCAAAGAACATGGCCCTGCTGCCAGTGGGGGTGGGCAGAGCCCATGGTCCATCCTCTGCACTACCCCAAGAGCCTGGGGGATGGCATGGCCACTGCTCCCCTGCTGAGGGTCACAGGGACCCTCCACTGGACCAACTCCTAAAGAAAAATCAGGGAATCATAGAACCATTTGAGTTGGAAGAGACCTCAAGATCACCTTGTTCCCACCCCTTGCCACGGGCAGGGACACCTCCCACCAGCCCAGGTTGCTCCAAGCCCTGTCCAACCTGGCCTTGGACACTCCCAGGGATGGGGCAGCCACAGCTTCTCTGGGTACCTGTGCCAGGGCCTGACCACCCTCATAGGGAAGGATTTCTTCCCAATATCCCATCTATCCCTGCCCTCTGGCAGTGGGAAGCCATTCCCCCTTGTCCTGGCACTCCAGGCCCTTGGGAATAGTTTCTCTCCATCCTTCCTGTCAGCTCCCTCAGGCACTGGAAGGCCACAATAAGGTCACCCCAAAGCTTCTCTTCTCCAGGCTGAACAATCCCAGCTCTCCCAGCCTTTCCTCCCAGCAGAGCTGCTCCATCCTCTGACCATCTTGGTGCCTCCTCTGGACTCTCTCCAACAGCTCCATGTCCTTCCTGTGCTGGGCCCAGGGCTGGAGGCAGCTCTGCAGGTGTGGTCTCACCTGAGGGGATAGAGGGGCAGAATCCTCCCTGCCCTGCTGCCCACGCTGTGGGGGTTCAGGGAGAAAAGAGTAGGAATAATGTGAAAAATAAATTCAGAAAAGACCTTCTTCTCCACTCCATCCCACCTGAGCTTTCCCTAAAATTCCCATGCCAGGCCCCTTGGCTGTGCTGCCAGAGGGCTCAGAGCCCCTTTGAAATGGGCTGTGACTGTCCCTGCAGTGCAGACCCACCCCCAGGACTGCAATGGCCTCTGGGCTGGCCTGTCCCTGTGCCCCAGCCCAGGGTGCTGAGCACACGCCCTGCTCTGCCCTGGCAGGTTTGGGGAACAGGTTCCTGCTGCCATGGGGCTGGGCTGGAGCATTCCTTGGCTTTCCCAAGGTCCAGCTGCTCCCTGGATACTTGAAGAGCATTTATTTGTGTTGTGCTCTGAGAGAGGACTCAGTCAGTTGTTAATCACACACCAGGAGAGAACCCCACTCTGAGAGGGGTGACTTTGTGGGAGTGCTCCCTGCCTTCTGCAGTGCCTTTTATTTTCCTGTATAGCAGGAATTCAGGGCACAAGATGACAGGAGTCAGCAGGAATTGGCCGTGTCTGTAGCTGCCATCCCCTTTCAATGCCTTGAGGGTCTGAGTGCAGGAGCTGTGCAGGATGATGGACTGGACTGAGACCTCTCTGCTTTCATGTTTGAGCTCCCTCAGTTGCCCTGGTTGTTTTTATCATCTGTTAATGCCTGGCATGTGCCCACTGAAACCTGTGAGCACTGACTCAAACAGATCATTTTTATCCTTAGAAGATTTTTGTTTCATTTTACCATTGAGATTTTTTTTTTGAACATTCTAAACAATAATTTAAGACATTAAAAAGTGCAACTTAACCAAAGAGAGATTCCTCAGAGTTTTCCAGGTGGTTTGCATATCCCCACACAAGATAACTTGGGTGTATCCCTCAGGCATCAGGGATGGGCACTGTTTGTCTCCCCTTTGGCACTGCCCTCCCTGCGCTCTGTGGGGCCAGGAGTGCCAATGAGCTCCGGCTGCCCCGGAAGGCTCTGGATCCAACCACCCTCTGCCCTGGAAGGCTCTGGATCTGACCACCCTCTGCCCTGGAAGGCTCTGGATCCAACCACCCTCTGCCCTGGAAGGCTTTGGATCCGACCACCCTCTGCCCTGGAAGGCTCTGGATCCAACCACCCTCTGCCCCGGAAGGCTCTGGATCCAACCACCCTCTGCCCTGGAAGGCTTTGGATCCGACCACCCTCTGCCGTGGAAGGCTTTGGATCTGACCACCCTCTCTCCCGTATCACCTTTCCTGCTGTCTGCTCATGGCTGTGCCCCCGGGGCAGCTCCGTGGCCAGGACATCCAGCTGTGTCCCAGGAGTTTGGCTCCCTGTTCCTGGATTACTGGGATCAGCACAAGAGGCTCCAGGCCTGCGGCTGAACCCGACGATCCTGCAGGTCTTTCCCATCCAAACACGCCGTGCCTGATGAGCTGTGCATTGTCTGTGCCCTCCACCCTGTGCTGGGCTTGTCTGCTCCGTGGTACCTCCTTGGAGGTGGCATTGGGGAATTCTTTGGGAAAAGGCACTTGGATACCGGGCACACCCCAAATCCCTCTGGAGGGTTTGGCTCCCCGTGGGCACCCCTGGATCTGGGCACGGGCTCCTGGCAGGCTCCAAACCCCTGGCACACATTACAGCAGATGCCACGGGACTCAGGCTGGGAAAGGAAGAGTCCAAAACCACCAGCACTTGGGATAGAATCATAGAATGGATTGGGTTGGAAAAGAGCTCTGAGATCAGCAAGTCCAACCCTTGGGCCAACTCCAGTCCCTTTACCAGATCATGGCACTCAGTGCCACGGCCAAGCTCACTTGAAAAACCTCCAGGGATGGGGAATCCACCCCCTCTCTGGGCAGCCCATTCCAATCCCTGAGCACTCTCTCTGCAAAGAATTTTTTTCTGCTCTCCAACTTCAATTTCCCCTGGCAGAGCTTGAGCCCCCCGTGCCCCCTTGTCCTATTGCTGAGTGCCTGGGAGAAGAGACCAACCCCCACCTGGCCACAACTTCCCTTCAGGCAGTTCCAGACAGTGCTGAGGTCACCTCTGAGCCTCCTCTTCTCCAGGCTGAACACCCCCATCTCCCTCAACCTCTCCCCACAGCACTTGTGCTCCACTCCCTTCTCCAGCCTCGTTGCTCTTCTCTGGCCCCGCTCCAGCCCCTCAGATCTGTGGGTCTCTCTCAACACCTCCCGGATGAAGCACTGAAAGGGCAGCCATGGTGTCCCATGGGTGTCCCTCACCCTGGGCAGCAGATCCTGAAGGGTGGTGTCTCTCCCTGGGACAGCCTGGGAGGTGTTCACAGGATGCTGAGCCATCCCCCCAACCCTGCTGGGCTGGGATGATGGGAAGCTGCTGAGCTCCAGACCCTCCTCCAGGATCAGCTGCACGGGATGTGAGTGATGCTCTGCAGCACCTCGGGCCACCAGAACCCTCATGCCAGGGAATGGAGTAGGAGGGATGAGGATGAATGTGACAGTTTTGATCCAGGCCTTCCTTAGTAACCAGTTGTAACTGAGGAAATGCCCATTTCCCAGATATTCCACGCTAGTTTTTTATGTAATAGGGGAGTATGAATAAGAGAAATAGGAAGTTTCTTCCCTTCTTCTGGCGAGGTTTGGGAGCAGTTGGTCTCTGCGTTGGTCTCACTTATCAGAACCTGAGGCCTGGTTGCAAGGACTGCCATTATCTGCCATGGGGAAGATCAGAGAGAGTGCTGGCCTTCTCTTGAGGGAAGTTGGGGAGGCTGTTTGCTAAGTTCTATGTTGTACCAGGTTTTGGGGGGTTTTTGATTGTGCTTGTCTGTTCCAGTTTTTTTGTCCCTCCTTTGTCCCTGTTTCTCCCTCTTTTTTCCCTTTTCACCCCTGGAGCTCCCTATTGTATGTACAAATTGTATATATAATTGTAAATATCTGAAATATATACATATTCTGATATAATTCAGGTTTTTTTCAGGTTTTGGGTGGTTCAGGTTTTTTTCCCTCTTGCTTAAGAAGAGCGGGAGGGAGTGGGGGCAGCTTGAGCTTGGCAAGGCAGCCAAGCCAAACTGGTACAATGAACATGGAGCACTGGAGGGCAGTGATGAGGAGACAAATTCTCTTGCCCTCTGGGCCTCCTGGATGTGGCTCCAAGTGAAGCTCAGCCCCAAAGGAGTCCTGGGAGCCACCTGAGTGCAGCCCCTGCTGCTCCCCAGAGACCCTGCCAGGACAGACCACGCTTTGCTCACTAATCACATTTCAGGACATATAATCCTGACTTCACACTTTTTCCCAGACAATATCTTTCCATATAATCTTAATGATTCCTGCTGCAATAACAAATAGGCAGCCCTGAGAATAACTTCACACTTAATTGCTCGTGCCAAGAATCTCACCACTTGGCCCTTCTCTGGGTGTTTTCCCTCCAATCCATCTGCACAAACAGAAGTGGGCCAGTTCTGTGCCTCAGGAATGAGGAGATAAAAAGGCAATAATTTATTTTTCCACCAAAGCTAGAAGTATTTTATAGAATTTGCTAAAGTTTTTGTTTCAGGAAATTTCATCATGTCTCCAGGAAAAAAAAAGGGGCTAATTGGCCTCAGATTTTCTAACTCCCTTTTCATTTTTGTAATATGAGGAGGTCTAGGTCATCTCAAGGTCACTGCAGTTAGTGTTGCTTTAGTGCACCTCTGTGGATACCTCGTTTCTGCAGCAGTTTTTCCTTGAAAAACAGCCCCAGTCTGCTGCTGTAACAGCCCCTTTCCTTGGCAACCATTTGCATTCCTTTAGCATATGGAAATATTTTTGAAAACACAGAACATATAGGGCTGCTTGTAGGTGAAATTCTCCAACAGAAATGGAGCAAATGCTTCTGAGCTCTCTGAATGGTGGTGTAAAAAAAAACCCTTTAACAGAAAGCTGCCATTTCCCATTATCTTGACTGGAATCTTAATGTCCAAATGAAATGCTGGTGGTTATCAAATCAATAAAAATGTTCTGCTTGGGAAAAGTTTAATTTTACCACCCTCCCAAGGCTTCCTTCCGTCTTGCCATGTTGCTTTGCATGGCTTCAGGTGCTGAGGTCATTCCAGCCTGGGGGTAGCCTGATTTTTCTGGTCTGTCTCAATAAAGCTGTGACTTCCAAACCTTTCCCAGTGTGACTCTTGGGGATGGGCCTGTGCAGGGCCAGGAGCTGAACTGGATGAGCCTTGGGGTCCCTTCCAACTCAGCATGTTTTGGGATTCTGTGATGTTTCCAACATGTACCCCCACACTGTCTCCATCTGCTTTTATCTCTTTGTGCCACTGGGGTCAAAACCTGGCAAAGGTTTTCAAAGACCAAATGAAAATGCAAACTGGGAGGGAAAAGATGCTGCCACAAAGACACAGTTCCTGATCCCCCACACAACAGGATGCTTTAAATTTGCTATTGATGCCAAGGAGGGACAAACTGCCCAGCTCTGAGAGGAGACACGTGGGAGGATGGGGCAGTGTGTTCCTCAGGGATCTGCCACAGCCAGGGAGCGCCTTCTGAGCACTGAAAAGGCTTTGAGGAAACACAGAAGAGCTGAAAGAGCTGCACAGAGCTGGGTGAGCTGCAGCCTTCACAGTCACACAGTGTGCTGAGTTGGAAGGGACCCACAAGGATCACCCAGTCCAGTCCTCAGCTCTGCACAGGACCAGCCCCAAGAGTCACACCCTGTGCCCCAGAGCATCATCCAAACACTCCTGGAGCTCTGGCAGCCTTGGAGCTGTGCCCACTGCCCTGGGGAGCCTGGGCAGTGCCCACCACCCTCTGGGGGAAGAGCCTTTTGCTGAAATCCAACCTGCCCCTGCCCTGACACAGCTCCAGCCATTCCCTGGGTGCTGTCCCTGGTCCCCACAGAGCAGAGCTCAGTGCCTGCCCCTCCTCTGCCCCTCCTGAGGAAGTTGTACCTGCAGTGAGGTCTCCTCTCAGTCTCCTCTTCTCCAGCTGAACACACCAAGTGCCCTCAGTGCCCTCACACGCTGCCCCTCCAGGCCCTTCCCCATCTTTGTGTCCCTCCTTTGGACACTCCAATGGCTCAATCTCTTCCTTCCATTGTGTCCTCCCAAACTGCCCCCCCATTGCAGGTGAGGCTGCCCCAGTGCAGAGCAGAGCAGAGCGGGACAATCCCCTCACTCTCCTGGCCATGCTGCGCCTGATGCCCCCCAGGACAGGGATGTCCCTCCTGGCCCCAGGGCACTGCTGACTTGTGACCAACTGGCCCCTGACCAGCACCCCCAGGGCCCTTTCCTGGCACTGCTTTCCAGCCTCTCATTCCCAGTCTGTCCATCCATCCAGGGTTGCCCCATCCCAGGGACAGAATGTGGCACTTCCCCTTGTTGAACTTCATCTGCCAAATTTATGGTGGCAGTCACTGAACTCCAAGGTCAGGAAAGGACCTCAGAAGATGGTGATGTCACATCCTGGAAATTAAGTACAAGCAGAACATGGAAAAAGATTGCTGTGGAAGTGGTTGTGCTCCCACAGAAGAATTTTTTTTCCAGTCAAGCTGGTGGTTAAGCAGAGTGCTAGGCTGGGCCCTGGCAGTGAGGTACCTCTCTATTTATTTGTGGTTCCCCTAAAAACAGGGGAGCCTGCACTGTGGTCTGAATGCCTTGCTGGGAATGCCCTGGACTGCCCCCCAGCTCTGGCTCCTGGGTGGCACCCGGCAGCCCTTCTGGCACAGGTGGAGAAAATATGTTCACCTTGGAAAAAATACTGTGTTTTCCCCAGCAACACCCTTATTGCTGTGGGAAAATCTTCTGTGTGCCCAGTGCCAGGGATGCCTCAGGAGAAAGCTGTGCTGGCCTGAAGGCAAGGCAGGTCACACTCTGCTTTGCTAAGATCACATTTCACCAAAAGGAAAGGCCATAAATGCCTGCACCAGTTGCAAAGAAAATTGGAATGGAGGGAGAAAAATCATATATTCAGGGCAAGAGCAGCAGTGAAAGCAACACCCAAACTAGCCCTGAGTGCCCAGAAGGCACAGAGTGATGCTGAAGGATAAATTAAGTCTCCCTTCAAAGCCCAGCTGGCAGGGCTGGTGCAGCAGCAGGCGTGGGGCTGGCACAGGGCTGAGTCATTCAGACACCACAGTGCCCCCCATGTGCCCCCCAAGTGCCCCCTCACAGCCCCTTGGGCTCTGGAGCTGCTCTGGCAGATCCCAGTGAGCAGATCATGGGCCTTCCAGGAGAGAGGGAGCAGGAGAAACACACACCTTGCTTTGTTTCTGTAGGAGAAAGAGTCTTGGTGATGTTACTGGGCAAGAACACGGAGAAGGAGCCCTGGGGGTGTCCCCCTGGGTTTGCCTGGATGCACACACTCCCTGAACAGGAGGATTTGCAGTTTTCAGCCTGCACAAACCAACTGGTTTGCTCCTTCTACTTGCCCCTTCTGTCCTGCCCCTTCTGCATCTCCATCTCTGAGGAGGTTTTTTGACTTTGCATAATCCTTGGGGAAAACAGGAAGCCTGTGGGTATTTGTGCTCAAAATGTTGCATTTAAGATGCTCTGGGGCCCTGTTTAATGCCAGCCCAGGATGGGAAGGGGTGGGCAAAGTGCCCTGAACTGCTGTGGGACATTTTTATTGCAGTGTCATCAAACCAAAAGGAGAGGTTCAAACTGAAAGAGGGAAATTTATGTTAGATATATGGGAGAAATCCTTCCCTGTGAGGGTGGGCAGGCCCTGGCACAGGTGCCCAGACAAGCTGTGGCTGCCCCATCCCTGGGAGTGTCCAAGGCCAGGCTGGATAAACTTGGAGCAACCTGGGCTGGTGGAAGGTGCTCATGTCCATGGCATGGCTGGAACTGGATGAGTTTTAAGGTCCCTTCCCACGCAAACCATTCTGGGATTCATGGATTCAAACAGGTACAACAAAACCTCTGTGGTGTTTATTTCCCTGTGGTTCTTTTGGAGTGTATGGATACAAAAAAGAAAGTCAACAGAGACACTGTAATTTGTTAATTATCTTTAGAAAAGACTAATTTGTTGGGAACAATGCCTCAGAGCAGACTTGGGGCAGAACTTCCTTGTGCTTTGTCTTTTCTGTGCTGTTTTTGGCTCATTTTCCAGTTTTTCTCTCCAGAGGTGGACCTGTATCAGTGATGGTGGGTCTGGGCTCTCCTTGTGCTTTGGTAGCTTTCCACAGGACAAAGCTTGGGAGCTTTTCTGCAGCTTGGCTTTACCAGACTCTTTGTTTGGCTTTACCAGACTCTTTGCTTGGCTTTGCCAGACTCTTTGCTTGGCTTTACCAGACTCTTTGCTTGGCTTAAACTCTGCCCTGACACTGCTTCCCATGGCAGAGGGGTGGTGGGTAAAGATCCCAGCCACGAGGAAGAGGTGGGGCTGGATGAGCTTTGCAGTGTGAGTGGAGCACAGCCTCCTCCTTTCAGAGCTGGGTCTGATTCCATTCACAGAACCACAGAACCACAGAACAGTTTGTGCCATGAGGGGCCTTAAAGATCCTCTTGTTCCACCCCTCTGCCACGAGCAGGGACACCTTCCACGTGGGTCCTTTCCCTTGGCCACACCAGGACCTTCATCTCACTTAGTAGGGGCCCTTCTTCCACATCCACACAAAAAGAAAATATTGTAGCTTTTATTTCAGGCCTTAAGTTCTCTCTTTCCTAACCAGACACACGGCCTAATGTGTGCTGGCAAGCTGAGAACACAAAATGAAACACCATTATCCATGGTCTGCTTCCAGCTGTGTGTTGTGTGCTGGTGCTGCCCCACCTGTGCCAGGTGCCCCTCGGGGGGCAGAGGGAGGGGAGCCCATGGAGGAAGAAGTTCGCAGAGCAAGGCCTCTCTACTTGTGATCTTGGATAAGATCTGTTGCCTTCAAGGTTCTCCCGCATTTGGTGGCCCCTGTGTGACCATAGCAAGCCTGCAGTGAGGCCCTTAACTCTGAAGGGTTAATTCCAGGAGGGTGCAGCCCTTGTTTAGGGGCCTTGTTGGGGGCTGGATTTTCACCAGGGCTCTGTGCATCTGGCAGCAGGTGCTTTTGAAAGCCTGAGCTGTGTATGGGGCTGAATTTAAGCAAAGCTTTTGAAAGTTGTGCCCCACTTGTGACAGCTGAGAGATCTGAATCCTGCAGGGAAATAAAGTCAAGTGTCTTTCCAGGTGGATGGAATCACAGAATCACAGAATGGTGTGGATTGGAAGGGACCTTAAAGCCCATCCAGTCCCACCCCCTGCCATGGGCAGGAGCACCTTCCACCAGCACAGGTTGCTCCAACCTGGCCTTGGACATTCCCAGGGATGGGGCAGCCACAACTTCTCTGCCCAACCTGTG
The DNA here is from genome assembly GCA_013396695.1 of Sakesphorus luctuosus. Classification (NCBI taxonomy): domain Eukaryota; kingdom Metazoa; phylum Chordata; class Aves; order Passeriformes; family Thamnophilidae; genus Sakesphorus; species Sakesphorus luctuosus. The sequence continues at coordinate 291,691 of VWZD01004558.1, read as the reverse complement.
CCAGGGCCTGCCCACACTCACAGGGAGCAATTTTTTCCTATTATCTAATCTAACCCTGCCCTCTGTCACTTTGTCCCCCTTCCCCCTTGTCCTGTCACTCCAGCTCCTGCTGCAGAGTCCCTTTCCTGCTTCCCTGGAGCCCCTTCCAATAAGGAAGGCTGCTCTGAGGTCTCCACTCCACGCTGTCTCCTCCAATCCTCCTGCCCAGCTGCTGTCCTGGTGAGCACAGCACAGTTTGTTTGCACCTTCTGCTTCACCCTGACCATGTTTTACCATATTAGGCAAATCATACAAGTGGAGAAGACGCCAGTAACAAATACTGTCTTTTTTTCTGTTGAGTTTCCTCCAAACACATTTCTAGGAGGCTGCAGGTCAGAGCTGGCTGGACACCCCATCCCCTGTGTTTCAGCAGAGTGCTGGGGAGTTATTTGCCATGACTTGCTTTGGCCACTGTCTGGGAGTGATTAATCACGTACTTTGGGTGCTCTTCTTTTGTTTGGCTTTTCCACTCCATGACTGGATAACTGAAACAAGAGCAGTGAAACGAGGAAATTCAAGTTGCCACACAGACTTCCAGCAGGAATGCTGGAGCCAGCACACATTCATGGGAAAGCTGACCAGACTTCCCCTTCTTCCACTGCCTCTATGACTGTTTGGCAGGTCCTGAGCCCATTGCTGAGTGTTTAACTTGCCCCATGTGACACATCCAGATATGCTGGGCCATGCTCCTTCCCAGCCCCTGCAGTGGGGGAACAGGCATCCAGATGATCTCCCTTTTTAAGGAAAATCAGCATTGTTTTTTCAGGAACCTCATGGACTGGAGCGTGTCCTTTTTCTCAGCCAGTGCTGTGGTGTGATGTGGGAAGAGCAGCAGAATTCCTGGGAACCACAGGGCCATCAGAGCTCATGGGCAATGGGGACACAGACCTAAGGCAAGCTTTATTTTAGTTTATTCTCAGACAGCTCAAGGTCACCTGTGCCAAACCAGAGGCTTTACTTCTGCATCTTTGAGCTGCACAAATCCAGCCTGATTGCCACCAACACAACCCCAGGGGGAGAGGGGTCACATGGCCTGGGCTGGCAGTGGGAGACTCTCCTCACTCTGCTCCTCCCCATTACACCTGGCTGAGCCTGGAGCAGGGCAGGGGCCTGGCAGAGGAGAAGGGCTGGGCAAAGGTGACACTGGAAGGGCTGGGCAAAGGTGGGCTGGTTGGAACTGAAATGTTCCTTGTACACATGACATGAAACCACTGGTTCTAAGCAAGTGGTGCAGTGACCTCAAGCCCACAGCTGGTTAAACCAGCAGGCAGCGACAGCTGGAGCTGCTCTTGCTCTCTTTGTATTTGTATTCCCTGCATATTCAGATCTCATTACTCTGTGCATCCCTGTTCATCCCTCAGCTCCTTCTTACCAACATCCAGAACTTAGTTCTTGTAAATAGCCTATAAGCACCTTCAAAAGCAACTTCCTCCAAATATATTCCCTTCAACTTCTCCTGGGGATAAACATTCCCTGCCTTCTGGAATAGATGGGGCTTTTCTGTCCTCACTTTGAATTCATGGGCAAAGACTTTGAAAAATGTCATATGATTTTGGAAATCACAGTGGTTGAAGATTAATTTAGAGGCATTGTTGAACTTCTTCACAACTCAGATATTGAATTTCAAGCAGCTCAAGCCATAACCCAGAATAAAAATGTTTAAAATGATTAGTTGGTTTTGAAATCTGGACTGATGCAATCTTTTACTACCTTCTCATACTTTGCTTCACAGAATAAGCAGCACAGCTGTGATTCTGGGCAGCAGGTACAAAGCAGGGGACACAAAGGGACAGTCAGTGTGCTCTGGCAGGTCTGGAACCCCCCTGCAAAGCAAAGGAGCACAAAAGGGGCAGGGAAGCCAGAAGGTGGCACGTGCAAGATCATTTCATTATCCTGGAAGTTCTTCAGGTACTTTCAAATCAACTTATGCCTGTGTTTTTTAATTCAGGTGAGTCTCTTGCCCACCTTCCCTGCACAGTTATCACTTGGGTGGGGTTGTCTTTCTACCACTTGTAATGTGCTGTCTCAACTTTTGAGTGCTCAGAAAGATTTGGGCTCCTTGTCTGGGCTGTTTCCTTGATGAGGAGGATGAGTGGAGTCTGTTTTCAAAATCTCTCTTGTTCCTGAGTGATTTACACCCCTGGACAGGGTTCTATGGCAGAGCTGATGTGAACAGCAGGTGCAGATCTATTTTCAGAGCTGCAGCAGCATCAGGGCTGTCTCTCAGCTCCTCCAGCCAACAGCAGTGGATTCTCTGCCCAGAGCATCCCATGACACTGCGATTTGGAGTCCCAGATCTTCTCCAGCACAAAGTGGGGCCCCACAACAGAGAACATGAGCTTGGCATGCAGCTTGGAAGGATCTCTCTCCCATACATTCAGCCACCTGGCTCAGCTGAGGAGTCAGCAGTGATTGCTGGTGCCAATCCAATGGGGTTGTCTGGCTGAGGAGGGAGGAAAGGGGCTGTGTTTGCCTGTGGTACATGAGAGGAACAGCAAATGTTTGGGAGGAGCAGCCACATCCCCTCCAGAGTGAAGCCATTCCCTCCCTTGGGCAGAGCACCTGAGTGCAGGTGTGTCCCACAATGTCCTGCCCGACAGAGCATCTCCCTGGGAGGTGTCAAATAAAGCTGCTCCCAAACTTCTACAGGGAAAGGAGATGTGTAAAATTCCAAAGGAAACAAAAAGTATTAGATTATTCTTCAGCATGAAATAAAACCGCCAAGCTGATGTAGTTTGGGCTTGATGGCACAGCTGGCACACATCCCTTGCCAATGGGATGCTGGTCCAGAGGGATCATGGATACAGGACTGTCTGTTGGAAAATGGGCTTTATTTGTTAACTGCACAGAATCACAGAATATACTGAGTTGGGAGGGAACCACAAGGATCATCCAGTCCAACTCCTGGCCCTGCACAGGACCAGCCCCAAGAGTCACACCCTGTGCCCCAGAGCATCATCCAAACCCTCCTGCAGCTCTGGCAGCCTTGGGGCTGTGCCCACTGCCCTGGGGAGCCTGCTCAGTGCCCACCACCCTCTGGGGGAAGGACCTTTTGCTGAGATCCAACCTGCCCCGGCCCTGACACAGCCCCAGCCATTCCCTGGGTGCTGTCCCTGGTCCCCACAGAGCAGAGCTCAGTGCCTGCCCCTCCTCTGCCCCTGCCCAGGGAGCTGTAGACTGTGATTTGCCTTCTCCCTTTTTGCTTGGTGGTGAAACCACATCATAAAATCACGCACACAATAATAAGGTCTTAAAATTTCCACTGTTTTCCAAAAGGAGGAGTTCCTTTGGATTGCTGATGGAATGGAAGGGGCAGATAGCTGTGAAAACATACTGTGATTATTTTAGGCAGCTGGTGAAATGTGAATGTTTGTCATGCTGAGCCACTTGCTAGTGCTTTAGATTCTACAGTATGGGCCTAAAGACAACCAGAAATTGAGCTAAATATTAAATAATAACAATTGCATTATTAAGATAAGTACAAAGAATAAAGCTGGCAAGATGAAATCTGGTACCTCCAAGGGGTAGATCCTCTCTTTTGTCTGATTCCAGTGATTTGTGTGCAGAGTTTCTTACGCTGGGGATTGCCCAATCTCCGTGGCCTTACATGCAATCACCTTTTCCTGCCCAGACCTTCAGGGCTTTAACCTGAGCTTTCCATGTACTGCTCCAGTTACACGTCCCCCTTGGAAAAGCCCATAGTGATGCAGCTGATGTACAGCTGGATGGAAACCAGTGCCCCAAACAGAGGGCAGAGTCCCGAGGCAGGGGCTACCACAGCCTTCTACAGCTGAGCTCCCAGCAGGTTGCAGGGCTGGAGAGGGGCCAGAGGAGATCAAAACCTTTTCCTTTCGCAGACTTGGCAATGAATTCCTTGGCATCCTGTTATAATTTGAGGAGCTGGTTGAGACTGTGCTGTTGCATTAGCTGCTGACAAACCTCCAGACGGGGAGGGGCACGAGCCTGTGGCTGCCGAGCACACAGTGCCATGCAGGACATGAGCAGGCAAGTTCTTGACTCATCTCCCTGCAAAAATGTGCCACAAAGGGCTGTCACAGATCCTTGGAAACCCTGGTCTGAATCTCAAATGCCAGTGTAGGTTACATGGGAACAGGGCTGTGGAGGCCAAACCCAAAGGGATGGAGATGCAGGAGCTCTGCCCAGGCTCCTTCAGCTGTCCCACCTGTAGGAGCTGCAGCCTGGGGGGGTCTGCAAACAGACTGCAGCACCTCACCTGCAGGAAGAGATTTGGCCTCTGTTTGGTTAAAAAGCACTACCAGTCCACGTCCTGTGCCTTCTCTTTTTTGTGCTGCTTCCCTTCATGCAGAATAAACACGTGAATGGACTGAAGGCAATTTTCTGTGTGCAGTTCCATGCACACAGGACCTGTCATCTGTTGCTTTTTCTTAGTGAACTGCAAGATCAACACACACAAATATGTTTATATGAAGAGGCCAGAGCAACAGCTGGTCCATCAAATCCAAAGGGGCACCCTTGGCTCTGCGAGGCCAAGTGTTCAGTGGGACCCCATGTATTTATAAAGTGAGAAAGTGGAGCATATTTGAAAGTGCAGGTGTACAAATATTTCTGCCAGAGCTGCTGGAGCATTTGAAGTCTCCTTCAAGCTGCTCTGACTCACCAGTTCCCATCATGCAGGGAATGCTGCCCTGTGGGCACAGCAGTGTCCCCATCCTGGAGACATCACCCACGGCCCCAGGGCAGGGTTGTTCCCCAGGAGCTCACAGAGGACACCCCAGGGGCTCACAGGGGACACCCCAGGAGCTCACAGGGGACACCCCGGGCCGGGGCTCATGCAGGCAGGGGCTGTGGGGAAGCTCCAGCCAGGCTGGAAGGACCTCCATGGAGGTGCTCCAAGCAGATGTGGAGATGAGCTTTGGTTTCCTTGGCCTGCCATCCATGGAAGGAGGCTGCAGCTGAATGCCAACATGGAAAAACTGCCTCAGCTGGGAAGTCTAAACTTCAAAGACAGTCACTACATTTAAAGTTACAAACCCCCAATAATCCTGAGCAGGGAGAGTAGAGCAACACCGTGGGCACAGGGACACAAAGTGCAGACACAAATGTTGCACCAGACCCTTCCCAGCTCCCACTTCCTCTGGGGGCTGTCACTGCTGCACATGGAAAAGCAAAGCCTTTCATAACCAAACACGTGCTCCCAGCACCCACCCCCAGGCCCAGGCACACACCTGCACAGCCACAGCCCAGCACTGGCTGCCCCACAGAGCTCCTGGAAACTTTCTGGCCACAATGGAGTGACCCTGGGGTTTATCTGAGCTCAGCCAGCCAGCACAGGCTAACATGCTTCCACAAAAGAAGTTTCCCAGTATTTCACCTCCCTTTCTGTATGGAGTTTGAACATCTACAGCTAAATAAAACAATTATTATTTTTCTCAGTGAGAGCCTTTTTCTGTCAAATGGGCTTTCTAAATGGAAAGTTCAGAATAGAATCATAGAATGGTTTGGATTGGAAGGGACCTTAAAGCCCATCGTGTTCCACCCCCTGCCGTGGGCAGGGACACCTCCCACCAGCCCAGGTTGCTCCAAGCCCTGTCCAGCCTGGCCTTGGACATTCCCAGGGATGGGGCAGCCACAGCTTCTCTGGGCAACCTGTGCCAGGGCCTGCCCACAGTCCTCATAGCCAAGAATTTCTTCTTTAAATCTAACCTAAATCCCCCTCTTGCAGTGTGAACTCATTTTCCCTTGTCCTGTCACTACAGTTCCTGTACAGAGTCCCTCTCCTGCTTTCCTGTAGTCCCTTCAGACTCTGGAAGGGGCTCTGGGGTCTCCACACACCCTTCTCCTCTCCAGGCTGAGCAGCCCCAGCTCTCCCAGCCTGTCTCCATAGGGGAGCTGCTCCAGTCCCCTCAGCAACCTCGTGGCCTCCTCTGGACTCGCTCCACCAGTGCCATGTCCTCCTTTTGCTGGGAATGCCAGGGCTGTGCACAGCACTGCAGGTGGGGTCTCAGGAGAGCAGAGTGGGGGGGAACAATCCTCCCTCTTAACCTGCTGCCCACACAGCTTTTGATGCAGTTTAACCAAGCAACAAAGGACTTCTTGAGCCAAAGGGACAGAATGAAGCATAAAATCTGAGGCAGAGTTTGAAATCCCGGGAAGCTTCACTGGCCTGAAGCTCCAAGACCAGTCAAGCAGAATGAGCTTCATCTTCAAACAGCAGCTGGCAATTTTTGTGCCCAACTAAGATTTGCAAGCTCAGAGAGAAAGTCAAGTTGGTTGTAATATCAATGCAGAGATAACAAAAATATTTTTGGCTCGAAAGCTGATGATAAACTGCCATTCCAGCCCCCAAAGTGTTACATTTGCCAAACTCTGGAGTCAGTTTTACTTCAGGAGCCCCATGAGCAGCCCCCGGACTGCCCTGCCTCAGTCCTGTCCCCAACAGGCCAACCCTGACCCACTGATGTTCCTGAGGGCCAAAGTGTCCTGGCTGAAGGCCTGAGGAGGGACTTCAGCTGGGGCAAAAGGACACTGAAGGCATGATCTTGTTCTATGGAAAACTGGATCACACATCCTGCTTTTCCAAGGAGCTGCCCTGTGCCCATGGCATTTGGGTGGCATGGTCTGTAACCTGCCTTAGGCTGAGCTTTGATTTGGAAAACTGTCTCTCTAGTCCCTGGCGAAGGAGCTCCCCAGTGTGAGGGGTAAAGAAAATCAGGAATTTTACCTTACTTGTTACAAATGTAAGCTAAAGAAATCACTCATGGCTGTTACACTGTGAGAATGTCCAATCCCAGAGTTTATTTTCATTTTATTGTTAGGATTTTCTGATTTTGGGAAACTCTATAGAGCAGCTCGTGCAGCTTCCACTGAACCAATGGAGCAATAAACTCCTGAGCTGGATCCATTCCCACATCCTGCCAGTCCTGCCTCTCCCTTGCCCATCATGGCACTGATAAAAGCCACTAGATGTCACTGCTATATTGCACTAATACAGTTAAAATAATATTTTTCTGGCAATAAATGTCCTGACTCATAAGGAAGTTGGATTATAAAAGCCATGGATAGTTTGGATTCCTTCCAGTTAAAAAACAAAACAAAACTTTTTTTCCTTTTCTTTTTTATTTTACTAAAAATATTGGATCCAAGTTCAAAACAGTCATTTTACAAATAACATTGACTTGTATTTTAAAAGGAAAAATACTTTGAAGTTAATACCAAGTAAAGGAACATGGTCTGTGGCTCTGTGAACTCAGAGGATGGGAAAAAATGAGATGGGAAGGTCTGCAGTGCTGAAGACAAGACTTGACTGAAGGCAGGTTTGGGGATGGGCAGGAGTACTCAAATTCTTCTGCTCACCCAGAGGCAGAAGGCAGTGAAATAATAGGAACAGCAGCAATAACAGTGTGTGTTCCTCTGGTGCCTTTTCTGCCCCAGGTTTCCACGCTGGGACAATAATCCCTTCCCTCACCACCCAGAGGCCCCACCCTTGGCAAGGCCCTGGCAGTTCCCAAACAGCACATTGGCAATCCCTGCTCCCATTCCAAAGACCAGGAGGGCCATTTTTAGGCAGGTAAAGTGGATTTTAATGGGCCAGCTCTGTATTTGCCCACATTGCTGGGGCGAATTCAAATTCTTTCATATGTTTCTCTCTTCTGCAGGGATAAGGTGCTTTGGCTTTGTTTCTTTTTGTTTTAAGACTTTGGTTACTTGAAGAATTGGCAGGTGAACTCAAATGTTTAACCATTTCTGGGAATAATTTAATGTGTCTCAAGTGGGCACATGCTCATTCCTTACTGTTACCCAACGGAGTCCTTGGGTTTTTCTTTTGATGTCACCCAGGCAGGAAGCAGCCAGATGTGACTTGTGCTGCTGCAGGTGATGAACATGCTGAGCCCCTGATAGGGGAGAGGCAGAGAATGTCCTGAATTCTAGTAAGGAAATGCTCAGATGAGGTAGAGCCCCCCTCATCTGTCTTGGGAAGTGCTCATTGGAAGATGAAGAATGCAAGGTTGGTTTGGGATGGGGTGGGATGGGATGGGATGGGATGGG
>VWZD01004558.1:271639-283005 GCA_013396695.1 Sakesphorus luctuosus | reverse complement strand
TGGGATGGGATGGGAGGGGAAGGGATAGGGTCAGATGGGAGGGGCTAGGATGGGGTGGGATGGGATGGGATAGGGTTGGATGGGATGGGAGGGGATGGGATGGGAAGTGATCCAACACCTTTATGCAATTGGCTGACCAGCATTTAGGGATGGGTGTGAGAGCACATATGAGGAGGGCAGCCATTTTTGGGCATGTCCCCACCCATTTTTGATTTTTTTTATCACAGTAAAATGAGCTGAGCTGAGGTTGTTGGCAATGTATATAATAATATAATGGCCAATCTTCACGAACGAAGATTTGGGAAGGGCTCGCCCCACATGTGCCCTCCGAGCCTGCGCAGTGGATTTTTTAGGTGAGGCTCAGCGTGCGCTGATCTGGCCCCACCGTTTAGGTCCTAAGGTTCATTTGCCACGGCCGAGCAAGCTTGGACAGTGACAGTGAAGTCCTTGGGACTATCTACAGCACTCGGTACTAACCGGGGCTGACCCTGCTTGGCATCTGAGATCTGATGGGATCGGATGGCAGGGAGGCATTGAACTGCCGGGTACGGTCCGTACTGAGAGTCGAACTCGCAACCTTGGGAGTCGGAGACTGGAGTGCTCTCCACTATGCCACGGGACCGCCCTGTTGGCAATGTACTGAGTAGCATTTCACACTGTGAAGAACCTCAGTGCAGCTGCAGCCTGAGCAGAGCCCATTCCTGTGTGTGGGGAGCAGTAATTGTGGCTGCTCTGGGAGTCCTTGGCCTCAAAGGTGGAGAAGAGCCCTCTGCAACTGTGGGTACCTCAGCTCACAGAGGGAAAGAGCTTGGGTTCCACGTCAGGAGTAGTTTTAATCTGTGTCTCTGTGTGATGTGGGTGGGCTGCAGTGTAAGATGCGTGTAAACCATGCTCTGGTTTTTGTGCCCACAGGAGCAGATGTTTGTCTGAGCTGGAGCAGCAGCAAAGGGAGGGGAGATGTTTTCTGAGGTGGCTGGAGCTGGGCTGAACCCAAGGACTTAGAAAAAGCCCACCATACATCAGCTTTGCAGGGGCAGTGCCTCTTGTGTGCTGCTCTGCTCCAGGGATGTCCCTGTGTGACTCTCAGGATAACTGGACAGGAGACATCCATGGTTTGGAAAGCACTTGGGGAGTAAGGGTGATGTATCACTGAAGGCTTCTATTAATCACTGGTATCCAGCAAAACCCTCATCCAGAGGCACTCACAGACACACACTGTGACCAGAACTGGAGGGAGAGCTGACCAGGCTCTCTCCTCATGGGTGCTGCTCTAGGGTGTTGTGTTCTAGGGCTACACAAACTCCCAGACAGAGAAGGATTGAGACAGAGAAACACAGCAAAGGCAAGAATAACTCACTTCCCTGGCTCAAGTTACTGACAAAGGCATGAAAGCCTCAGCCTGTAGCATAAATTATGGCCTGTCAATTCAACCAGAGTCATAATAAGAAGGGAGGAATCAGATGAGTAAGGCAATCGGGGAAAAGCAAATCCTGTGAGTAATGGCAACGAGAGGTTGGTTCTCTCGAAGTTGTCTGACCACATTAGATAGCACAGCTCAGAGACTGAGTCTGGGCCCAGTGTCTAGAGAATAAATCAAATGGGTTTTTCATTGTTGATAAAACATTTTCTCCACAGCAGATGGATTTAATATTTCCTGGATCCATACTGTTCAAGACTAGAAGTTTGCATTACTGATGGCTCTGTTTCCAAGGGACACAGACTCAGAGAGCTCTCCCAGAACTTGTTGCTATAAACTGTTAAGTGAGGATTTTTGTCTTTTTCTCTTTTCTTTCCTTCCTCCATTTGTTGACTTAAAGTGTTTGGTCCTGATGCACTTCACTTCTGTGGGCCCAGTTAATTCCTCCCACCCTCACTCCTAATTGCTTCTCTCCCTTGCTCCTTCTTTATTGTCACTTCCATGCCTCCCAGCTGCTCTTGCTCTCTCTCTCTATACTGTCTATACTATATATTAGGGAGAAATTCTTTGCTGGGAGGGTGGTGGGGCACTGGCACAGGCTGCCCAGAGACGCTGGGGACGCTCCCAAAGTTCTGTGCATACCAACATCCAGCTGATGCAGAAACACATGGGGCTGTCACAAGGCCATGAACATTCAAAGGTATGGAGTGCACAAAGTGCTGCATTTCAGCTCCTTCAGCTGAGCTGTGTGGTCTGAGCAGGGCTCTGCACTGAGAGAGGTGTGGCCTCTGGGCTGAGTGGCCCCAAAATGCTTTTGCCTGCATGAATTTGTGTTCTGCCCCATCCCATCTTTCAGCTTTGTCAGATGGTGCTGGATTTGGGATGAACTTGGGCCACACAACCTGCCATTGTGGATCCCTTCCAGCTCAGAGTATTTTATGACTCTCTGACTCCTCCCAGGCTGTCAGTGAGGTGTGGTGGAGACCAAAGTGGGTGATTTGCTCTGAGATTGTCTTCAGAGAGACCAAGTTTTCACTGGAGCCAACCACGGGGCTGGTGCCCGGGAGCTGCCCTGCTGTCCTGGGGAAGGGCACTGTTCCCATTTCAAGCTCCAATGTGACAAGCAGTTCCTTGAAATGGTGTGAGGACTGAGTGGCTGGAGGCAAAACCGGCTTGGGATGTGAAAAAACAACTTGTCAAAATGGCAACATGAGTGGCTGTTGATGCTGTGGGAGACCCCAAAAAACCAGACTCCGAGCCAAGTTAGTGTGGGAGGAGATAAAAAGGTAGATTCTTTAATGTCTGGGCTTAGGGCTTTTAGGAATACCTGATGACATGCCCCAAACACTGATTTCCATGGTTTTTGTAATAATGTCCACCCAATCCCCAGGTCACACATCTCTCAGTCCAGCCCCATCCTGCCCCTGGTTGCACCTCCTTAGGATTTGAGTCTGGGGTCAGTGGGATCCTCTGTTCTTCATTTTTGTCTTCCTCAGCACACAGAGGACTCCTGGAGGTTTTCCAGTGTTCTTAGACCAAAGGTTGTTGGCTTATGTTTATGTCTTGTTCTTCAGGCCTTCTGATACTGTTCAGCTTTTACCTTGAAAAGATGCCTAAACTGCTAAAAGAATTTGAGCTACTGATATGTGGCAGAGGTTGGCCTGTATAAACACTGAACTTAAGTTGTCAGAAATATTAACACACTAAATCTACATTTTACTACAGTTACAAGTACTTCTAAAGTCTATAAAAATTAAAAAATCAACCCCCCCATAAGCATCACTGTAAATCCTTCAAACCCACCTTTACTGAGGAAATGCAGCCACTAAAGGTAAGTCAGGAGGGGAGCAGCACCTCTACAGCTCTGGTACCCCAACAGCTGCTGCAGGACACCACTGTCCCCACGCTGAGCCCGTCGGGTGATATTTTTTCAGCAAAAATATGTATATACAACTAGAATCAAGTTTTCCCTCCTCTGTTTTTTGCTGTCCTTCAATTACAGGAAAGGGAATCACTGCAAAATTTTTTGAGCAACAGAAAAATTTAGCTGTTAGGTATTAGTGGTTTGTTTATTTTCTTAACTAATTTATTAAGAGTAGCTGAATTTAACTTCTTACTCAGCCTGGAAAGCCTTCCCCTGTCTATCTCTAACCCACTTCCTCTTACTTCAGCACTTCCTGCAGGTATATGTGGTGCTCACAAGACACTGTTGTTCCACAATGACTAAGTTCTCCTGAATTGTGTTATGGTTTAATAACAACAGAAATTAGGTTTGCTGCTACCAAAACCATTTTATTATGACACATCCAAAGACATAAAACCCTCTTGTGCAATAATAAGGGGAAAAAAAGCTTTCCATCCACTTGTACAAAAGAAGCCTCAAGAGATTAGTACTATAATAAGAAGAAAACAAACATGATTCAGTTGAGAAAAATGTAGCTAATATGTCTAAAGGAAACTACAAGTCCTTCATCAGACAGAGAGATGTGGGAAGCAGGACATGACCTGTAAGTTATAGGGAAACAGCCAATCCGCCATGAAATGGATAATTATGCTTTTTGCTGAAGTGGTACTGTCATCATGGGATTTGGGATGTTGTGTCCAGCTGTGCACATCCAAAATGCACATGGAAGATATAAAGGAGGTGATGGGGATTAAGTGGCAATGAAATAAGCAGGTGAGGGAGAAAAAAGTTGGAAAAGAATTTTGGGAAATAATTCATAAGAAAGCAGTCTTGAGACTTTGACCAAGTGATGGCACAAGGAAGGGTGAAGGAATTCACATACATGGAAGCCCTAAGAGAGAAGAGGAGGCACACAGTGAAACATGAGATAGAATCTGGAGGGTGTGAGCAAAGACAATAGCAGCTTGACAAGAAAGAGAAGACTCTGGAACCTCTTGAGACTTGTTTCATTTTATTTAAAACAAATACATGACAGGACTAGGAAATAACTGTACTAAACAGTCTGAGTAACTTTGGGCAAAAATGGGAAGAAGGGCTGAGAAAGGAGAAATGAGCTGAGTGTTTCACATCTCTAATTTCAGGGCTGATTCAGTCTCATCTGATTAATGCACTTGAGTTACCTTGTCAGAACTTCAGTAGGTCAAAAGGTTGGGTCAGGTTTAATGAGGCTTATCTCAGTTCTCTTGCAGAAGTGGTGTGAACTTTTTAACTGGGGCAGATGAGGGCTGGTGCACACAGGAAATCTTCTTATTCACTCCCAAGTTTGAAACAGAAAGTGTAACCCTCTGTCTTCATCAGCCCCTCCAGGCCTGGGCAGCTCAGAGCTGCACCCCAGGGTACTGTTGGTACAGAGGGGAGGCTTTCACAGGTCCACAGAGCACAGAATCCCAGAATGTGCTGAGCTGGAAGGGACCCACAAGAATCATCCAGTCCAACTCCTGGCCCTGCACAGGACCATCCCCAAGAGTCACACCCTGTGCCCCAGAGCATCATCCAAACCCTTCTGGAGCTCTGGCAGCCTTGGGGCTGTGCCCACTGCCCTGGGGAGCCTGGTCAATGCCCACCACCCTCTGGGGGAAGAGCCTTTTGCTGAGGTCCAACCTGCCCCTGCCCTGACACAGCTCCAGCCATTCCCTGGGTGTTGTCCCTGCCATGACACAGCTCCAGCCCTTCCCTGGGTGCTGTCCCTGGTCCCCACAGAGAAGCTGCAAACATGGGCACAGTGTTTCTTATGTCCTGGTACTGCACCTCTTTGGTATCAGAGATGAAAAGACAACCTGAAGTAAATCTAAAGTCTTTTGCTGAGTATAAAAAGTTAAGGGTACCTTTCCCCACCTTACAGTGAAAACTTCACTTCTGTTCACGTCTTATTTTCCGCAGCCTATTTGCACAGCTTTCCACACTGCACAGGCCATCAGATAAAACACAGAATTTCTAACACTTGAGAAGTTTTCTGGTTGGTTGTGACCTCTGTTTCACCTGAGTAGGTTTTGGGGTCACTATTTGTAGGGTTAAGGGGAGTGCTGATGATGGGCAGAAGAGCTCAGGCACAGCGGCATCAGAAGGCTTGAGCAGAAGGCTCAGTACTTAGAGCTACAGCTTTTATCTACTCTTGTATACAATATGCTATTACACTATTAGTTCGCCAGTTTACTGGGCATACATGGAAACATCCCACTGGCTACAAGGTATCCCACATTCTACAGGTGGCTCTCTGCTCCTTCAGGGTGCACTCCAAACTGCTTTCCTTCAAGGATACACGTTGAACTTCCCAAGATCTATTCCCTCGTCAATTCCCTCAGACATCAGAGGACTCACAAACACACTGTCACCCTTACAAGTAGCAGCCACAGAGATGCACAACTGTAAGTTCAACAGAGCCTACAGTGCACGGGAATGGAGCCACAGGACCCGCGAGACTCTCGCTCGGTTCTTCCCTACGAACAGAGGAGCAGAGGGGCAGGGAGAGGTGCCCTAGTTTAGCAAGCCAGGACCAGTATATCAGTGTGTGGGTGTGACCAAAGCTGTGCATTCTACACCCTCTATTCATTGCCCAGCAACTGTTCACAATGGCCCATTGGCAGCAGCTGCCCAGGGCACAGCTGAGCCCTCACCCTGGCAGCTGGCTGGGAAAGAAGCCTGGCAGAGGAGCTGGGAGAACTCCCCTCCAGGGACTCCTTGGCACCTCCACACCCACCTGAGGGCTCAGCTCTGCTCAGGGGCCAGCAACCATTCCAAAATCCCCCCTGACTCCCAGAGTCAGATCCCCCAGTGTGGAACTCCCTGCCCTGGGGGAGGGACTGGGGGCTCCCACCTGCACCTGAGGGGAGAGAATCTTGGGGCTTTGGGGACTGGGGGACCACTCATCAGATCCAGAGGAGGAGCAGACCCTGGCCAGGAGGAGCCCACCACTCTCCACCAGACTGTGCCATCATCTGCACCAACAGGTTTTTCCCTTCCTTTTCCTTTGGACTCAGGGGAACCACGTGGGGCTCAGCACAGGGGCCACCAAACCCCACTGTGTTTGTGCCCCTGGGGGCTGGGTTACACTGCTGGGGTTTGTGGGTTGAAACCAGTTTTTCTTTGTGCCATTTTATTTATTGTAATATTGTTATTAAATTGTAACTCTGACTTCCAATCTCTTTTGTGTTGGGTTTGTTTCTCTGGCTGGTTTACCTTTAAACCAGCACAAGAGGTCACCAGGAGCAGCACACCCTCCTGGAGACAGGGGGTGCCAGCCTGAATTCCTGGCACATGAGCCCTTCAGCCACAGCCACCTGGCAACGGTGCTTTGCCCTGGCCAGCCCAAACAAGGAGTTCCTCTGGAATATTAAAAGCAGAAATAAGATATTGCTCAGTTGGACACCACAAGAACAGCAGTGGCTCACACTCGCTCAGGGTTGTTCTGACTGGGTTAGGACTCACTCTGGGCCATTCTTTCCAGAGGCTCAGGTTTTGTTGGCCCTGTTTGACCTGTGCAGGACTGCTCAGCACAGGGTCTTTAACTGTGAAAAGCAATGCCTTGTCTTCTTGGGCTTCAAAGAAGCAAGGGGCAGTTTTGTTTTTACTAAAAAGCTTTTTAAATGGTGCTTTGATGGTGCACTGGACCTCCAATGTATCTATTACTTCTATCTGTTTGGGGACAGGGATGTAAAGAAAGGGAATAAGGAGCCTGAGGGTCAGCAAGCAGCAGAGTCCTGTGGAGCTGCCCAGTGTTCCAAACAAATCAGTGACTTAGAGAAGAGTAAGTCCTGAAGTTTAAATACTATTTGTAGCACAAAAAAAGTCTCTTTCATAACTCTCATCTGCAAATGGAGAAAGTTCTCTGCCTGAAGGAAAATCACCCCTGTCCTCACATGCAGGACTCTGAGAAGAGACAGAGAGGTGGGCAGGAACACACTCTCAGAGCCTGGGGCCTCGCTCTGTTCTACCCCCCCTTGGTTGCAGAGTTCTCTGTTTCTCCAGCACTGGTTACCACCCACCTGAAACAACAGGACTTGGATGCAAAAGATGTGGGTCTGTAGCTGGAAGTAAAAAGCCAGGCCTGAAGCTGAGACTGTAATGACTTTGTGTTGTTGATGGACTTGTCCTGGTGGGAGATGAACTGTGACATGCACCAAAAGCAAAATTTGCTCTTTCAGAGTTCAAGTGTTTTAGTTTTGATTAATATAAACTTTTGCATCCCAGCAGAGCTGGATTTCCCTGTCACTGTGCAAGAAGGAGCAGTTAAAGCCACGTTATCATCTGGACCTGGCTTGGCCAGGACACTCTGCAGCTGCAGCTTTGAGAGCAGCATCAGAACTGGCTCTGCTGGATACAACTGCAGTGGGAGTTTCTGGGGTGGGGAGGAGTGACTGCTGCCTTGAATTGCACACTTCTGGGTTATCTTCTCTTTGGTTATTGGTCATGAAATATTCTTTCCCTTCTAAACATTAGGCCTGCTCCAGTCAGGTTGGGTGTGCAGCAGGAACAGCACTGCCTGCCCACCACGACTCTCCCATGCCATGCCTGGCACACCTCTGGGCATGCTTGATCATCAGTTTTTTGCCATTGGGTGAGACTTCTACATCAAAGAGGTTTATAGGCAGAACCTCCAACGTGTTTGAGGTTTGCCCATCACTGCATGATACTTCCCAAGAGCATATTTCCTCATTAAAAAGCAGCCAGACTTGTTCCTGACTGCGTTATGGTTAGTTTGGACCGAGGCTGTCCCACAATCAGTGGGAGTGTGCTCTTGGAAAGTACTGCACAGAGATGGGGAAACCTCAAACATTTTGGAGGTTCACTTTGGAAACCTCTCTGGTTTGGACGTCCACCAAAAGCATGTCATGAGATGGTTGGAAGACTGGGTGGGGTTTACATCTGAGGACAGAGTGCAAAAGTGAGAATTGTTTAGCTTGGAAGAGGAAAGGGTTGGTGAGCATGTGAGTGAGGTGTTTAAGAAAGGTACTGCAGAAACTAATCCACTCCTCAAGCGAACATTTCTCCCTAATAAGAGAGCAAGGGGTCAGCTGGCTACAAAGGGAAACGGAAATTGTTTTAGCATGAACCATTCAACTGGACTATTTGTAAGTGCTGTAGACAACCAGCTGGTACAAACAACTTAGCAGAAATGCCATTGATTTTGAGGCTTTGCTGTATGCCCCTAAGCAAAGTTATCTCTCCTCTGTGTGACTTGTATGAGAGGGTTATAAAGGAATTGGGCTCCCCAGCACAGCAGGGCCAGGGAGCTCCTGCAGCGGGGCCAGCGCAGGCTGTGCAGATGCTGAAGGGCCTGGAGCAGCTGTGGCAGCAGCAAAGGCTGAGGGAGCTGGGGCTGGGCAGCCTCCAGAGCAGCCCCTGAGAGGGACCTCCCCATGGCTGGCAGTGCCTGCAGGGAGGAGGCAGAGCACGGACCAGGCTCTGCTCGGGGGGCCCAGCAATGGCACAAGAGGAACGGGCAGGAACTGATGGCCAGGAAGTTGCAGGTGGACAGGAGGAAGAACTTCTTTGCTGTGCAGTGACTGAGCACTGAGCAGAGCCCAGAGAGGGTGTGGGGTCTCCTCCCTGGGGATATTCCAGAGCTGTCTGAACACAATCCTGTGCCATGTGCTCTGGGGTGGCCCTGCTGGAGCAGGGAGGGGGGGACCAGATTACCCACCGTGGGCTCTTCCAAGATGAACCATTTTGGGATTCTCTGAATTCGAGTGGAGAATCAGTCCTAACTGTGAGCCTTTGATGCAGTTCACTCAGCAGGACTTCAGTCTTGGTGCACTTCAGGCAACTTGTGATCCAGCACACTTTTTGTGTAGCTTTGACAGAAACAGCCAGGGCAGTCTTGGGAATCTTCAGACATCATTTCACAATGTCTTTCAGTGTCTGATGAGAGTTTTGAAAGTACCTACATGACAAAATCCCTTTAGGAATCCAGTATCCAGCTTCTTAAAAGTTTACCAGGTAGGTGTTTTTATCCCAAGAACTAATACACCAAAAATCCCACCTATGCCTCCTGGTAACACAACAGGTAAACCAGCACCACCTCCTCTTCAAGATGCCTTGTGGTGGCAGATACATTATTTTTTAAGATGCTTAGATAGTAGAAAAGTTATGAAATAAAAAAAAAACACTTTTAATTCTGGAGATATTTAGGAGAGATATTCTCCCAGTTCTGGAGATTGGCTCTTCATCCAGACCCTTCAGACTAGTGGTGACACGACAGTTCAGTCCATGAAAATTTCTGGATAAACCACCTCGCTTCTCAGCATCAATTTATTTCTGTTCCCCTTCTGTTTTCTTCAGAAAAGTCATGACTCACTTAAAGGACAGGGAGGGGAAGAGATGCTCAGCTAAATGGACCTTTTTAAAATATAAAATATAGATGACTGTATATGGTACAAATGCAAAAAGGAGCAGAAAACAGAAAACAAACAGAACACTCTGGGTAATTCCCTGAAGCAGCAATGGGAGATGAGCTGAATCAGGACAAAAGCAGCAAAGCAAAGGTCATCTGTCTCCACTGGGGTGAGCAAAAGCAGGCAGGAAAACAGGCAGAGTGTGATGCTCCCAGTCTGGGATCGTTAATCAGGGCCCAGATCTGTATTGGCCTCTGCAGGGCTGGGGCAGGAGAATTCTGTGCTAAAATCAGATTATCCTAAGGGTGAGAAGGGATTACGAGAGTCTGTACTCTTAATCACCTTTTCCCTCTGCCTTGCAGCCTGCAGATGGTTGCCAGTGTGTGCCCCACATGAGGAAGGGTACAGGAAGTCAACACTGGCACAGGGAGGACAGTGCCAAGACATCTGCCCTGCTGGCACTGCCAGCTCCTTTCTGCCCACCCAGCTGAGAGGCTCCCAGTGCTGTCACCTGGAGATGCCACTGTGAGAGTGTGAGGAGTCAGAGCAGGGTTCAGAGCAGCACAGAGGCATTTGGCTGAGCAGCAAAGAAAGCAGCAGGGACAGCTTTGAAGTCCCCAAGGGCTGGAATAGCATTCCACATGGGTGATAGGCACAGCACCAGATCCCCTCCCTGGCACAGGTAGGAGCTGGGATTTCTCGAGCTCGGGGTAATGTAAAACCCCTGTGATGAATGAACTCACCACTGGATGTCATCGTTTCTCTGTAGGAAAGCACTGGGGATACTTTTATTTGGCAGTGAAATTGTTTTTATTGTCTGGGTTTTTTTCTCCCCCAAATAGCGAGCCTCACATATGGGATATTCAGGTGTTTGGCACCTTTTCCACTTGGCTCCAGCGAGCTCAGGACGCAGATTACGCCTCTTGTTTTCCTAGGGCGGGGCAGGTCTGCAGCCCTGGGATGGATACGGTCTCTCCTCAGGCTCGCAGCTATCAGGCCAGATCGTCAGCTGGTGTAAATTGTGCTGCTCTGAGGATTGAGGGGAGCATTGCCAATGCAAACAGGCTGAGCATCCAGCCCGTCCTGCTGCTGCTTTCAAGTCCCACTCAAGTGCAGCCAATCCTTCCTGCTTCCTCATACACCTCCTTCATATCCTGGGGTCCCACCTTTTCCTTACTGTTCTCTTACAACAGACCTCATCCTTTGCTCTCCTCTCAGTCTCAGTTTGCTGTTTGAAAATGTCACTCAAATTTTGACATCAATTTTCCATGTTCTTTCTGCTTTTCCTTGTGTTATCTTCAAGATGCCCCTTCCAGATGCAAATCTGGAAAGACAGTCAGAGAGATGTGGTCAACTGGAAAGGAAAATAAGTAATATAAACTTAGCCCACAGTCTTATCCAACTTAACATCGACCTCGACTTTTTGGTTGTTCTGATCCCACCTTAGTGTCAATTTTCCACACCCACTCCATTTTTTAAAAATATCAAAACACATCACAGAATAACAGAATTTCCTGAGTTGAAAGGGATCAACAAGGATCATTGAAGTCCAAGTCCTGGTCCTGCCCAGACACCCCAACAATCCCACCCTGTCCTTGAAAGCATCATCCAAACACTCCTGGAGCTCTGGCAGCCTTGGGGCTGTGCCCACTGC
>VWZD01004558.1:248066-271389 GCA_013396695.1 Sakesphorus luctuosus | reverse complement strand
CCTTCCATTGTGTCCCCCCAAACTGCCCCCCCCATTGCAGGTGAGGCTGCCCCAGTGCAGAGCAGAGCAGGACAATCCCCTCCGTCTCCTGGCCATGCTGGGTCTGATGCCCCCCAGGACAGGGATGTCCCTCCTGGCCCCAGGGCACTGCTGACCCATAAGTTTGGGCAGGTAGAACTAACAGGAGACATTAAAAGTGTTTAGTATTTAACACAGAGCAAGGATTTGACTTTGTTGGTTCCCAATGTGGCACAGAGAAGGTGTGGGAGGAGGTTGGTTGGGTGTCACCTATGCTGATGAGGCTGCCATGCTCCTGTCTCTGTGCTCTGTGCCATTCTCAGGACAGAGGGGAGCTCTGCTTTCTGGAGGGTAAGGAACTGAGTGGCACCACTGGCAGAGCATTCCAGAACAGGAGGGCTCTCTTACCATCCTTCCCGCCCAGTGCCAGCAGGAGCCTCTCAGGCTTGGTGGCTCCCAGGGCTCTTATTTTCAATTTCCTTACCTCAAATGACAAGTGAATTAAGCCAATTAATTATTCACTCAGCAACAGACAAAAAAACAACTTTAAGCATCACACTGATAAAACAGACCAACTATTTCTGCTTTCTTTTTATCTCTCACATGTCCATCAGCTCAGGCAGAACACGGGAAGGATTTTGACAGCTGCTTTTCTGTGTGTGTGGTGCCTGCTGGGGCATCAGAGCCTGCTTGGCCAGTGAGCTGTCCACGGGTTTTCAGTAACCAGGCTGCCCACCCTGCACCTCTGCAGTGACAGAGCTCATGGGCCTTCACACTGGGCATTATCTTCCTCAGAAAAGGTATAACACAAACCCAGGGTGGCATGTGCTGAAGTCAGTGATGAGTTGGATCCCAGTCTTCTTTCTCCAGCAAACCACGAGCTGTTCTGTGAGTGCAAGCACAGGACCAGGGCTGGACCAAGTAATTCAAGCATCTTGTTTCACTCAGGGTTCTGAAAGACATGGAGACTCTCACTGCTTGAAAAGAGGGCACAGAAAATAACAAACCAGTTCTGGGAGAGAGTCTTCACCCAATTCATGATAGATTTTTGGTGTAAGTCAAGGTAATTTGTAACTAAGTAGAGAGATGATGGAGCTGTTTGTGGGCTAGAAGAATTTAGGAGATCTGTGAGGTAATAAACCCATGCAACTTCAGAGGGCAAAGGGAGATGAATTATATTTAACTTCTAGTTTCCCTGCCAAAGGGGAAAAAAAAAAGACTTGGCATATTCCACAGAGTCTTTTAGGATTAGATAAACTGAAATTTTATTGAGTTTTAAGGTCAAAGTGTGTTATAATCTCACATGAGGCTGCAGTGACACCACCTTCTTACCAATTAAATTCATAGTCTTTGTGGGTTTGGGGTCTTACTGACTGTGTTAAAACAGAAAGAAAAATATTCCTAACTTGTACTCTTGTTACCTTAGTCAGTCCTGAGGGCTGCAGCACACAGGGGTTTAGTCTGCTTAGAATTCACATTGGTAATTCATTTTATAATTTTTTCTTTTATATGGATGACTGATGTCTGGCAATGAGATGATTAATGAATAAGGCCCTTCCAGGGGTTGTGTGGTGTGTCTGATGAAGGAGTAAGTCCTGAACCCTTGCTGGGTAAGTGTCTGCCTCAGAGTGCCTGTGCCCTGGGTGCCAGAGGAGCTCTCTGAGCAGGTGATGCTCTTGGTGTGACATGCTGATGCCATCTGTGTCAGGCATCTGAAAAAAGTCCATGACCACAACCTCAGGATGTCTGACTGAGTGCAGGTCTCTTCTGCTTCTCCAAAGTGCCAGGGAGGAGTTCATGACTTAAACACTTGTGGTTTTCCCGTAGGATTGTGATATCCAGCTCCTTTTGGATGTCCGGAAAAATGCCCCTCTACCACCCTGCTGGGCCTTTCTGTGCTGGTTAAAACCAGTTTGTGTCACTCCACATCCGGAATTCTCCTGTAGCACAGCTCCCCTTGCACCAGAAACCAGCTCCAGGAGGGACAATGCTTGCTCCAGGGGTATGTTGGATGGCAGGAATACGCTGACAAGGGAACAGCAGCTCAGAAGCTCAGGTTGTTTGGGTAACAAATTAAACTGCTTCTTGTTTCCCCAGATTGTAGCTGTGACTTGGACATTTTGCAGCTGCTACACCATCCACTAGAAATTCGTAGCATTGCCAGCGAAAGATATGAAAGGAATAATTTTCAAGTGGTAGATTTGACTTATCTTGTTGTTCTAGGGGCTCTGAAGTGGATTGCAGTCCTGCTCAGTCACAGCCATGTCAGACTCAACTGCCCAAATTAAGCCTGTTCCCAACTGCAGTGTCAGGGGGGTTGTGTAACACTTCTCAGAGTTCTGACCCAGTAAATTTGCTCTCTGGAGCTGCTCTTTTGATTTTTTTTCTGACACATAAAAGTCCAGTCCCTTGAACAAAGTACTCAGTGAAAGAACTGTGACCAGCACAGTGTGTGTGTATCATGGGAGGAGAGGCCATAACAAACCAACTGCTGCAAGGTATTAACTTAGACAACACTGAAAGAAGCCCAAAATATATTAAACAGTAAAAATGACTGTGCCTCTGAAATACAGATTTTGATAACGACTGTAAAGGGCTATGATCCATTTCTCTTAGATGAAAAAGGAACAAGCACACAATGTTCTCACTGGCTTCTTTGGAAGAGCATTTAGGAGCCCTCATGCTATATGGAGAAAGAGGAGAAACAATTAGCTCTGAAATCAAACTGTGCCTCAGACTGCGCAGAACCTCACTAGGACAGACCCCTGAACCCCCTGGTTTTATTCAAATAACAAAGTGTTGCTCTGTATAGTTGGAAACTGGCAGCATTGGACCCTGAAAGCAGAATTACAGCTTTGATCATGCAGGATCCATTAGGCCTCCAAATGGTGCTCCCCACGCTCTTTCCTTTCCAAAACAGACCAGATTCATTTTCTGCTCTTTCAGGCCAAGTCTCCTGGGAGCAATGGCTTTGCTGGCAGCAGGTGACATCAGAACACTGGGAGGGTCTGTGGACAGTGTGTCATCCTCCAGGGCTGGGTGTCCCACGAGCTCCTGCTGTGGGTGCTGCTCCTCCCAGCCCCGACAGCTGGAACTCAGCTGGCACTGAAGGACGTTTTCATGGATGAGGTTTATTTTCCTTTCTGATGTGTGCTGGTTTAAAGGTAAACTGTCAGGAGAAACAAACCCAACACAAAAGAGATTGGAAGTCAGAGTTACAATTTAATAACAATATTACAATAAATGCAATGGCACAAAGAAAAACTGGTTTCAACCCACAAACCCAGCAGTGGAACCCAGCCCGCTGGGGCACAAACACAGTGGGGTTTGGTGGCCCCTGTGCTGAGCCCCACGTGGTTCCCCTGAGTCCAAAGTAAAAAGAAGTGAGAAACCTGTTGGTGCAGATGATGGCACAGTCTGGTGGAGAGTGGTGGGCTCCTCCTGTCGAGATTCTGCTCCTCCTCTGGATCTGACAAATGGTTCTCCAAGTTCCAAAACCCCAAGATTCTCTCCCCTCAGGTCCAGGTGGGAGCCCCCAGTCCCTCCCCCAGGGCAGGGAGTTCCACACTGGGGGATCTGACTCTGGCAGTCAGGGGGGATTTTGGAATCCTTGCTGGCCCCTGAGCAGAGCTGAGCCCTCAGGTGGGTGTGGAGGTGCCAAGGAGTCCCTGGAGAGGAGTTCTCCCAGCTCCTCTGCCAGGCTTCTTTCCCAGCCAGCTGCCAGGGTGAGGGCTCAGCTGTGCCCTGGGCAGCTGCTGCCAATGGGCCATTGGGAACAGTTCCTGGGAAATGAATGGAGGGTTTAGAATGCACAGCTTTGGTCACACCCACACAGGGATAAACTGGTCCCACCTGCTGAACTAGGACATGATGTGATCCCATGCTTCAATATTACCCCAATTTGTCATGTTGGACCTCCTGTGTTATCTGGGTGACAAATAAACTGCAGGTGCTCTGAAGGGCCACCTGCTGCGTCAGGTGGGGTTGATGGAAATGTCTGAAGTACCTACAACTTTCATCCTTTTGTTAAATCTAATGTTCCTTACGTGGCTGAATGTGCTGTTGCACTGTGTGTGTTGAGAAGCACCAGACCTGAACAGCAGATATGAAAAATGATGCACAAAGCCTGTGAGTTTATATACTCCTTTTTTGGGCCAAATACTTCACTGAGGGGGTTTATTGTGAGTTTTAACTTCTGCAGCTGTTTCTCTGTGTTCATAAAAACTCAAAGCTCAGTCTCATGTTTCACCAGGGTAACCAGATGCACTGCATGTTTCAGGTACTGCCCACTGCAAATGACTCTCCTTGCACAGCAGCAAAAGCCTCGTGCAACTGGGATGAATTTGTCTTTCAGTGAGGCTCCTTGTCCTTATCACTCAGTACGAGTCCAAAACTCCTCTGACTGTAGGATCTTCTGTGATACTAATTCCTTCCACTATTGCCAACTTTTACAGTTTAATCTTAAATCTGTTGGAGCTGGATTTGCATTATGATGAAACATGTCAGTCATCACACTCTGCTCTTGCCTGCCTGGGGGAAAACCTTTCCTGCTTCCTTCTTCCTGCAAAGTAGGTGGGTGCCAGGAAGAGCAGACAATGCTCTGACCTTCCCCTGGGAACTAAAGAGAATTGTGAGATAGGAGAGGAGGGAGAGAGGAAAAGAACCCGGTGCTAGAGATGATAAAATACCTTTGCCTCTCTTTGCACAACAGGCTGCTCGGCTGCAGGTTTCTCTCAGCAGCAAAGCCAGGAGGGAGATTTGGAAGGAAAACCAATGGTGTCTTAGAGGGACAGTGGCTTCAGGAAAATGGAAGCATGAAGGCAAAATTTTGGCAAAAGACTGAAGATAATTATGCAACTGTGAGTTTTGGGGGCAGTTAGAAGTCCTGTACCATCAGACAGAGACTCATGCCAAACCATAGTCTTTACTCTGCTCCAGGGAGGTTTTCTGTGAGTCTGGGAGTGCTGCAAACAGACCCAAAGTGGAGGGGAAACCAAGAGGGAAGTGCAAATGTCAAAGGGAAGGCTATGAACTGTTTTAAAAATGCTGGGTTTTATTTGAACCGGAGTAGTTGGCCAGGTGGGAGGAGGAGGAGACCTCCCCAGGTGGTGTGTGGGGTCTGTCAGTGCACTGGGGCAGCCCAGGGTTTCCAGCACCACCTCACATCGACCAGGCAGCCCTTGGCACAGTCCCAGGCCATGAGTGTTTGTGAGAACGGCATTGCAGTGCTTTTGTGACTTCACAGCCAAGACCAGAGTCCTGTCATGGGCACACCCTGCCCACTCTGGGGGATCAGCTCTGTCCCCAGGGGAACCTTCCCCTCTGCTCACTCTGGTGCTTGCAGGGCAGAGGGGGCTGCACAGGGGGCTGGGGCAGCCAGGTCTTGGCTGGAGTCATGTGAATACCCAAAGGTATGTCCTGGCTGTGTGTCCTGGGACAGAGACACCCCGCCCCCCCATGCCCTGGGCTGGTCCCACAGTGTAGGCAGCAGGGCGGGGGGATTCTGCCCCTCTACCCCCTCAGGTGAGACCCAACCTGCAGAGCTGCCTCCAGCCCTGGGGCCAAGCACAGGAAGGACATGGAGCTGTTGGAGTGAGTCCAGAGCAGGCAACAAGATGGTCAGAGGATGGAGCAGCTCTGCTGGGAGGAAAGGCTGGGAGAGCTGGGATTGTTCAGCCTGGAGAAGAGAAGCTTTGGGGCAACCTTATTGTGGCTTCCAGTGCCTGAAGTGGCTGCAAGAAAGATGGAGAGTAACTCTTTATAAGGACCTGGAGGGACAGGATGGAGGGGAGTGGCTTCCCACTGCCAGAGGGCAGGGTGAGATGGGATACTGGGGACAAACCCTGCCCTGTGAGGGTGGGCAGGCCCTGGCACAGGTTGGGCAGAGAAGCCGTGACTGCCCCATCTCTGGAAGTGTCCCAGGCCAGGTTGGACAGGGCTTGGAGCAACCTGGGCTGGTGGGAGGTGTCCCTGCCCATGGCAGGGCATGGGACAAGATGAACTTTAAGGTTTGTTTCAATCTGAACCATTCTGGGATTCTATGGAAGCGACCGAACTGGATTTAATTGTATTTGCTTTATGACCTGTTTGGGGGTCAGAGGAAGGTGAGAAACCCCCTGACTATGTGCTGGTGCTAAACAAGATACAAAATTATCTTATCACAATGTAATCAGAAACTAATAATCCCCATTCATTTATACCAGTCTACGTATAAATCATCTACATCTACATCACCATGCACTTGAAGACATTTTTACAGCCTGTGGGGTAATTTCTGATAAGGAAGCAAAAAAATGTCACTTCTGATAACATTGGCATTAAGGTTGATTGATCTGATCTGATTTGTAAAGTAGGCTAATTAGACCAGGTGTTTTTCAGAACTAAACTTTGATTTAATTCGGCTTGTTTTGTAACAAGACCTTTTGCTTCTTGTCCAGTGTGTTTGGTGGTTTTTTTAATTAAATAATCACCCATAGTTTTGTTTGTTTGTACAAAATAGATGAGGTTTAAAAGATTTCTTCCAAGATCTGTAAAAATGTGTGTTATGAGTGTGGTGTTTTCTGGAGCAGCAGAATAATGAACCCTGAAGGGCTTCTCCACACATGTGAGTGTATGTTAAGCCCACTACAATAAGCAACATCAAGATAAAATTCATGCACTATAAATAATACCAAGTCCTGAGTCTTTGTGTGATCTCTCCTCCTTGCTCCTCACCCTCCCACAGTCCCAGAGTGACACTAAAGGTGAACCAGTTTCCTCCCCAGATGTCCCCAAACCATCCAGAGATGCAAACCATCCTATGATTCCATGAACCAGGCAAAGAGACTCAGTTCAGTGCCAGATCCCTGGCTTATTGCTGAGCATGGCAGTGTCTCCTGTGCCACCTGCAGGGGCTGAGGGGATTTAAAAGATGCCCTGATCAGAAGACTGAGTAACCTGGACTTGATGCTGAAACACCCCTTCTTTCTATTCTGTGATTGGATTGGAGTTGTTCAGGAGAGATGGAATGTTGTAAGACTTAAATTAGGTTGCTGTATTGTCTTTGAGGAGCTGGAGCATGTCCAGCCTCAACCATGGTGTGAATCATGTTCCAATACAGAATTGTCTTGCACCTGAATCCCGTCTGTACCACCCCCAGCCCAGCCTGTGCCCCAGGCAAACCTCCCTCCTCAGGGCAGGGGTCCTGACCCCCAGCTGTGAGGAGGAAGGGCTCAGTTCTGCAGGGTTAAGCTTTACTTAGTTTACAGAAGACTTACAGTAACCATTGCCTGAGGATATAAATATTAACATAGGAATCATTCTTATTTCACAACTTTTGATGACTTTTTTCTTTCCTGACCACTCTTTCCCTTTCTTTTCTCTTTGGACAGTGTATGTAAGTCCCAGCAGAATTGCTGTAACTCTCTCCTAGTGACATATTCAAGCACTGAAAGGGTAAGATCTCATTTATAAGCAACAGTAAATGGCTCTATGATATTTGCCATGTGCATGCTCCTCATCAGCTTACACATGCTCTACCAACACTGGGAACACTGTGTGGGTGGCAGATTTTGATGTTTCTGTTTGTATTATCAGCTGTCAAACAGGGAATGAAGTCCCCCAAAAAGCTGCCATGCTGATAGTCTGCTCATGTCTTGTGCTGCAAGAATCATTTCTGTGCCTTCTGATGGGAAGTTTCTTGATGAACACAAAGTGCTGTCTGGTGCAGTGACTTCTCTGGGTACCTTCTTGCACTCAGTAACTGGCTGTGGGGTTACCTGGGACAAAGCCCCCTTTTTCCTGTGCTGCAGTGCCAGGGGCAGCCCCAAGATGAGGGCATTTGAGGGTACAGGACAAACCCTTTGCTTAGGTGCAAGGAAATCAGAAAATCAGAATATGCTGAGCTGGAAGGGACCCCCAAGGACACCAAGGTCCAGCTCATGGCCCTGCAGAGGACACCTCAACATTCCCACTGTGTTGGTTAACTGAATTTTGTTCTGATGTGGAAGTAAGTGGCCTTTTAGCAGGTAAGGTGGGGTTTCTACAGGTTTTGGGCTTTGAAACACACCCACATGCCCACCCACCTCAAATCCTTGGCTCTTCTTGAGTTAGCCTGTGAAGGCTTTTTTCTGGGAACCACAGATGCTTCCTGAGATCCATCTTGGGTAGGGAATAGAATTTGCAGGTCCCAGAAGTGGTGCTGCAGTTGACCTTCCTTGTGAGGTCGGTCTGAGGGAGGTGACAGTACATTGGAGCCCATGGCTGCTGCCAGAGCTCAAAGGAGCCATGTGCAAAGCTGCCCAGGCCAGAGGGCAGCTTCCTACAGCATTCACTGACATGGCCCAGCAGTGTGTGGAAGCAGCTGTCTATGTTTGGTTTTGCTAATGGGCTCTAAATCTTTTTACTGGTTACACATGGAAATCATTAACAAAGAATTTGTTAGTCTGATTTGCTCATGTTTTGCCCTCCCAGCTCTTGGCATGCCAATGTTACTGTAGTTCTTCAGAGTGGCTTCTTGTCTAGGTCTGAATTTGTGAAACCGGGTTTGTTTTCCTCCCTGTGTTTTCAGAACTGTGGTTCAGGCTGGTGATGAGCTGAGAGCTGCTGTCACTCCCTAATGGGAAATGATTTGCATCTTGAGGCTGATTAGAGTGAGCAACCAGTGCTCATGGAGCAGAGAACTTCTATGGTGACAGTTCAGGCTGAACTGAACCCTCTGAATGAAGGAATTTTGTGATGCTGCTAAAGTATGACATCAATAAACAGCGTGAGCTTGACATGCAGTAGTAGAAAACTAATTGGTGTGTAGTGTTGTCATGTATAACAAGTGCAAGGATATGTCAAAACAGTGTGTTCTGGCAGGAAAGGACACAAAGATCTCCTGAAGTGCATGGTGTAAGTAAAAAGATAATGTTCATGGCAGAAAGGCATGAGAGGCAATGAGCAGGTTTTGGAGGGCACTGAAGGAGAAGTGAAGTGATGAAATCTGTCCCTGTGACTGTGGCTCCTGCTGGAGGAGAAGCACAATCAAAATGAATCCATTTCATAGGAATCCAAGTGCCTCTCCATTTTCAAACACGTCTGAAAACTCAGAGTTGATGATTCCTTGGATGTTTCATTGAAAATATTGAAGGTGGTATGTTTTTAGGGAAGAAACAGTTGAAGGCAACTTGAGGGAGAGAGATATGACACAGTGAGCAGAAGAGAGACATGACATGACTAAAGACATTTAGGGATTGTTTTTTGCTGTCTCTCTGCAGCCCAGCAATTCAGGTCTTTGTAAGCACAGAGAACTCTTGTCCCTCTTACAAAAGAAATTAAAAACATTTAACATGCTATGTGTAGTCCCAATAAATTTGGGGATGCAAATTTTTATGTGCACACAATTTTTTTTAGATCTGAGACTGTAAATTCTTTGTGATTTCATCTGTTTAAGTGTGAGGAGCATCAGACTTAATTAATGTTCTCTGTGTGCAGAGGGGCTTGGAAGGCTGTGATAGCAAGTGAGTAGCATTTTATGCAAGTTTAACATATTACCAAATTTATGGGTACTCACATCTGCCTGGGTAGACCTAACACAGACTCTGTTTTGTAGAAATGGCACATGCCTTTCTTTTCTCTTTTGTTCCCCTCTGAGACAGAGGAGAAGGTCTTGTTTTATATCAGATGTTATTCTGTACATTGGTTGGCCTTGATGATCCTTGTGGCTCCCCTCCAACTTGGCCTATTCTGGAAGTCTGTGATTCTGTTTCCTTGTCCTGATGCTCAGGTGGCATTTCAGAAATCCTCTGTGCTTACCCTGTTGTGTGTTCCCCAAAGTCTTCCGTGCTGTCTGTGCTCGGCTTGTCCCCAGGAAGGAGCCCACAGGGCTCTTGGAGCTCCTCCTTGTGAATTAAGCAGGTAGGAAACATGCCTTAGTTTTTGTTTTGTTCTTTGCCTTTGCTGACATGTTTTACATATAATGCAGGGCCCTGTCTGGACTTCAGGTGTTTCAGCTCCTTTCACCTCAAAACCTGCCATTTAAAAAATCTTTCCTACCTGCAATTTTTAAAAAAATTCTTACGTAATGTTTCTTTTTCCCATTTTGCCAACAATTTCTGCTTTGCTGCCTTCATCCCTTCGAAGAATTTGACCCCTTTGTAATTTAATCTCCCAGTCAATGTCTTACTTTCCTCACATCTCAAACATGCCAATGACATTACACTTCTCCCTCAGAACATGTGCTTCTAATTCACTGTATTGTCACACATCAACTCCGGGAGTTGCTGTGGATCATGTTTAGGGTTCAACCCTTCCTTGTCTGCTGCAAGCAGGGGAGCAGCAAGGCACAGTTCCCTCACCTTCCCTCTGCCCACCAGAGTGGGAGGATTCCTGCTGGACTGGAGTCAGTTGTATAATAAATAATCCTTTGCTAATGACCTTCCATGGGGAAAACGGTCTTCCAGCAAAGGAGTCTGTGGAAACGTGGAATCAGAGAGTCGTAGAAGCAGAGAGTGATAGAATGGTTTGAGTGGGAAGAGGCCTTACAGATCATCTGGTCCAACTCCCTGCAATGGACAGGGACATCTTCCATGTTGTTCAGCCTGGCCTTGGACACTTCCAGGGGTGGGGCAGCCACAGCTTCTCTGCCCAACCTGTGTCAGGGTCTCATTACCCTCAAAGGGAAGAACTCCTTCCCAATATCCAGTCTAACCCTGCCCTCAGGCAGTGGGAAACCATTCCCCCTTGTCCTGTCACTCCAGGCCCTTGTAAAGAGTCTCTCTCCATCTTTCCTGTTGGCTACTTCAGGCACTGGAAGCCACAATTAGGTCACCCCAAAGCTTCTCTCCTCCAGGCTGAACAATCCCAGCTCTCCCAGCCTTTCCTCCCAGCAGAGCTGCTCCATCCTCTGACCATCTTGGTGCCTCCTCTGGACTCTCTCCAGCAGCTCCATGTCCTTCCTGTGCTGGCCCCAGGGCTGGAGGCAGCTCTGCAGGTGGGGTCTCACCTGAGGGGGCAGAGGGGCAGAATCCTCCCTGCCCTGCTGCCCACTCTGTGGGGCCAGCCCAGGGCATGGGGAGTTCTGGGCTGGGCCATGTCCAGCCTCTCCCCCACCAGCACCCCCAAGTCCTTCTCCCCAGGGCTGCTCCATCTGCTCATCCCCAGCCTGGGTTGATCCCAGAGATTGCCCCAACCTAGATGCAGATCCAGCACTTGGCCTTGTTAAACCTCATGAGATTCCCAAGGGCCCCTTCTTGACCCGGTCCAAGTCCCTCTGGATGTCATCCCATCCCTCAGTGTGTGGAAATGGGATCATACCTGCTGCCTTACATGGGTGCCAAAGTGTTGTCCTGAGATGCAGGTTGTGTTCTCTCAGTGCTGACTTCTGCCACTGCTTGGGTTGTCCTGCTCTCCAGTTGGCACCAGTTGGCTGCCAGACACCCACTGGCTGTGCTGGGTGGCATCTGCCCTGAGCTGCTGCTTGGGAAGGGGAAGGAGAGGGCAAACAATGAGTCTGCCTCTCCACCCTTAGGCTTTATGCAAATTCCTTCACGTGCAGCAGAGCTGGCAATTCCAGGTTCTAAAGGGTTTGCTTTGGGGAGCTGGAACCTCTGCTTTGTAAGAATGGATTGTGGTGTGAGGTAATAAAGGCTGCAGTGTGAGTTCACCCCTCTGTCATGAACACGATTTCTCTTTTCTATCTGACCGTCTGTTTTCATGGCTTTTGCAGGACAACCAGTTCCAAATAAACCTGATAGAGATGTAGCAAGGAATGACACAGGTTGCTGGGTGGAGCAAACAGATTTTGTGGTTGCTTAAACCTTGTTTCCCTAAGAAAACAAGCCTAAAATCAAAAGTCTCTCAGTGTGGGAGGACATATGAAAAATATTTGCATAAGGAATCTCCAGTTCCCAAATTGTGGCATTTTCCATGTCTCTGAAAACCATTTAAAAGCTCCTTCCTAACCACCAGCTCTGTGGCTGTGGCACACTGGCTGGGATTTCTGGCCAGCACTGCTGCTCTGGCTGACGAGGAGTCAGGTTTCATTCACACAGCAGTGTTACCCATCCCTGACAGCCTCAAGAATGAGCCTGGCTCTGGAAGCCTCTCTTGACTTCTGAGCTTTACAGAATCACAGAATGGACAGGGCTGGAAGGCACCACAGTGGGGCATCTGGTCCCCCCTCCCTGCTCCAGCAGAGCCATCCCAGAGCACATGGCACAGGATTGTGTCCCAGACAGTTCTGGAATATCCCCAGGGAGGAGACTCCACACCCTCTCTGGGCTCTGCTCAGTGCTCAGTCTCTGCACAGCAAAGAAGTTCTTCCTCCTGTCCAGATGGAACTTCCTGGCCATCAGTTCCTGCCCGTTCCTCTTGTGCCATGGCTGGGCCCCCCGAGCAGAGCCTGGTCCGTGCTCTGCCCCCTCCCTGCAGGCACTGCCAGCCATGGGGAGGTCCCTCTCAGGGGCTGCTCTGGAGGCTGCCCAGCCCCAGCTCCCTCAGCCTTTGCTGCTGCCACAGCTGCTCCAGGCCCTTCAGCATCTGCACAGCCTGCGCTGGCCCCGCTGCAGGAGCTCCCTGGCCCTGCTGTGCTGAGGAGCCAGAGCTGGGCACAGCCCTGCAGATGTGCCTGCCAGGGCTGGGCACAGGGGCAGCATCCCCTCCCTGCCCTGCTCTCCCTGATGCCCCCAGAGGCCCTGGGTGGTGGGTGCTCACGGGCTTTAGGGGATACTCCTGGAGAGCAGAAGCCAAATGTGCATTACAGTTTGGTCAGTGTGACTGCTACTGAATAACAGCTTCTCTTTGATTCATCCACTCTCCATGAATGAAAAGTTGAGGAGAATAAACCAGTGAGCACAGGATCTACCCACGAAGGTCACAAAAAATACTGGATAAATCCTACAGAGCTGGCCAAGGTGTCCTTTGTGGGTAATAGCACGTTAATAATACATATTGCACGTTAACAGCACAGATTTCTGTAGCTCACAAAATAGAGAGATGTGGCAGCTACCTAAGCTTTCCTCGGATTTCAAAAGTATTCAGAGTCTTCTGTGAAATGCTCTCCAATTAAAGCTGATGGCAGAGTTGGAGGTATTTATATTCCTACATAATTAGCACTTTGTCTTTCACCACTTGATTGCTTTCAACCTGGGGACTCTGCCTGTTAAGTTTGGGAGAATTCTCAGGTGTTAGGGGTATAAGAATATGGTTATGAGAAGGAATATTAGGTTCTAAGAGTGGATCTTTTTATTGCAGTACTAAATCCTAAGAGATAGCAAACAATGCCAAATTAGAGGTTGGAAATAGGAACATAATTGCTGTCAGACCTGTCTTTTTTGGTCATGTGCAGTGCTCAGCTCAGGCAGTGACAGGCTTATCTCTGGATTTGAAAGTCAATGCCATGTTGCATTTACAGCTTAATACAAATAAGCAGAATTCTTTTGTGCTTCAGTGAGTGAGTGTAATTGCTGGCAGATGTGAGTTTCAAGTTAGCATACTCAAACTACTCACCATTTCCAGAGTGCCCCCCACCCCAGGCTGCAGCAGGAGCCTCTGGTTCTGCAGTGAGGGTGAGGGCTGGACCACTGCAATGAACACAGGCAGCGGGGGCAGGACTTCTTAAATTATGGAAAATCTTGAGTGGGAAGGGACCCGCAAGGATCATCAAATCCAACCCCTGCCCCTGCACAGACACCCCAGCAGTCCCACCCTGTCCCTCAGAGCATCATCCAAACACTCCTGGAGCTCTGGCAGCCTTGGGGCTGTGCCCACTGCCCTGGGGAGCCTGCTCAGTGCCCATCACCCTCTGGGGGAAGAACCTTTTCCTCAGATCGAACCCGACCCTGCCCTGACACAGCTCCAGCCAGCTTCCCTCAGGTCCTGTCCCTGCTCACACAGAGCAGAGATTGAAGTTGCCCCTCAGGAGGAGCTGCCAGCCCTGGTGAGGTCTGACCTCAGTCTGCTCTTCTCCACCAGAACACACCAAGTGCCCTCAGCTGCTCCTTCTATGGTCTCTCCAAGACCTTCCCCATCCTCCTGTCCCTTCTTTGGACACTCTCCAGCAGCTTTAGATCTTCCTTCCATTGTGTCCCCCACACTGCCCCCCCATTGCAGGTGAGGCTGCCCCAGAGCAGAGCAGAGCAGGACAATCCCCTCCCTCTCCTCGCCATGCTGGGCCTGACGTCCCCCAGGACAGGGATGTCCCTCCTGGCCCCAGGGCACTGCTGGCTCGTAGCCAACTGGCCACCGACCAGCACCCCCAGGGCCCTTTCTGCTTATTGTACTATTATTGCTCTTCTTTTAAAGGCCTTCTGAAAGCATGGCACTGGCTGGCAGCCCAGGTGGTCCTTATGGAAAAATGCAGCTTTGACACGTTTTCTATGACTTGATCATCCAGATATTAGTCAGGTTTACTCTCCATGCCCTGCTGGTGTGTCTTTGGTAGTTCAGGATTACAGTAAAATTTACAGCCTTTCACTCTGTTGTTGTACAAACCTTTTCCTGTTCTGTGATTTTACATTTTATGTGTAAGAAAATCCTGTTGTTTTCATTGAGCCACTGCACAGAAAGAGGTGTGATCAGAGTTGAGTAAAGACATTGTCCCCCCACCATGGGCAGGAGAAGCCTGAAAAATCTGTGTATTTTTACACCAGATATCTAGATTGCTCGTTTCAGTGTGTGTCTAAAACTGCTCAAACATCTTTCCCCCACCATTCCTTCCTGCTGAGCCCTCCAGCTGTTATGGGAGTAGAACTGGGGGTGCCAGAGCACTAACACTGAAAAGGAGGTCTGTGGGGGTCACATAACTGAACCATTTTGGGAACTGCCACAGTAGCCTCTGTCCCTGGACAAAAATATTCCTCCAGTTCTTTAACACTCAAGGCCCCAGTTTGAACCTGAGCTCGAAGGGAGCACAGGCCTCATGGAAGCAAAACTGCATCACAAGGCTAGTTTTGAGAGTGAAGGCATTTCCATCAGGCTGGGTTTGCGTGAATTCAGTGTGTAATCACTGCTCGTTCATTTCTCAACCAGTGGTGAGGGCACTCAGAACCAGGACGGTTTCACAAGTGCAATGGTGATCTCTGCCCAAGATGTGGAATCTTTCCCCTGACTTTGCACTTCCTCAAACGCAGTTATGCCAAAGCAGGGTCGAGTCTCATTCCTTTAGAAACCTGCCCTGGGCTGTAGGAAGAGAGAAATGACCACTGTTTGAATATTCAGAGCAACACTTCAAGAAGAAAATGCTGGAGTTCTGCAGTACAAACAGGATTAGCAGGATGAATAGCACAGATTTTAAGGAGAAACAGTAATCAACTAAAGAAATATCCCTTTCTTATAAATATGCAAATTGGAAGAGTAGTGTCTTAGTTTGAGGGAAAAACCCAAAATGTTTACCGAAAAGCAGAGGAAAGGATTCCTCCACAATAAACACGTCACTCTTTATTAAAGAAAAGGAACTTTAATTAGAAAATGGATATAAGAATGATAACCGTTATTAACTACTATATATCTACATATATATGTGGATATAGATATAACTTTAAACAGACTAGAGTAAACTACTCCGCCAGCACCAAAGGTAGAAAAAAACAACAGAGAACATCCCCCAAACGGAAGGTTCCTCCTGGAGCAGTTATATTCATGCACAGGGTCAGTGTCCCACCTCGGCTGGCTGTGAGGGGAATTCTCAGTCTTTTCCCAGCGAGGCAGAGACGAGCGGTGAGCACGCAGTGAATTTCTCTCTCTCTCTGTCCTTTGTCCCAAATGAAGAAGGAAAAACTGGGAGTGGAGGAAATGGTGATAGTTCCCAGGAATCTCCTTGCAGTCCAAACTGATCCCCAGGAAGAGGGGAAAAAAGGTCTGCAGTGTCCTGAAGCAGCTGTGTCTCTCCCGTCTTCTCTCTCCGAAGCTCAGGGTGCCCAGAGATGGAGGTGGAAAAGCAAAGAGCAGAGCCAGACAGAGCTCACCAGCAAGCCGTGGTTCCTTTTCTGCAGCTGCCCAAAGAACCCCCCCATAAAGTCAAACCAGCACACTGGGACAAAGAAAAACCTTTCCCCACCCCCAGGTGCCGGGGTTCTGTTTTTTCACCTCCACCCAACCATTAAGCTTGAATTTAAAAGTCATCAGCCATCTTTTGTCCTCACTCCTGGGACTCCAAGCCTAAACCCTTTGTGTTGATATGGTGAGAAAAATTCTCTGAGGGGGCTTCTCCCAACATCACCTTCCTGGGTTTGAACCTTTAACAAGTAGCAAGAACTTCTCTAAGACATTGGTGTTAGACATGAAATGGAAGCCTCTGGGTTTAGGGACACATTGGCTGTAGCTCCTCTATCAGCCTGGCTCTGGAACCAGCTCTGCTGCGAGGAATTGCTCACATTTCTGTGCGTCGACCAGTGGTGATGCAAAAAGCCCAAACACAGACATATTCTGTAATTTTTCATACAAAACAGAGGACTTTCCTCCTTAGGAAGCTCAGTGTGTCTTCCTTCAGCTGCTGAAGGTGAGCCCCTCTCTGCAGCAATCCCCAGGCTGCATTGCAAAGGGCAGGAGATGCCCCCAGTCCCTGTGTCTCCCTGGCTGAGGCAGACACAGTGTGGAACTTGCTGCTCTAAATGAAGTTCCTCCACATTAGTGAGAACAAGGATGATGTTGCACACAAAGCTGACACTCAGAATCAGCTTTGCAAAAAAATAACAGTGGTGTTTATGTGCTGGGGCACCCTTAGCTCTCCTACAGCTGATAGCTGTTCCAGCCTCATTACATCACCCCTGTTGGTGCTGCAGGATTGATGTAGGAAACTCTGTGCAAATGTGCTCGATGGAGAAGACGCTGCGTCACCAGGACTTCTGAAGGATGTTCCTGGAGCCTAATTGGCAAGGTCACCATGGAACAAACCTCCCTGGGTTATAAGTTACAAATATGAAGGCTTTAGGAAAGTTGGAGGAGTGCTTTACAAGCACCTTTCTTTTTCCTACCGTAGAGGCCTGGCCTCACAGGGTTCCTGCATGGAACTGCATCCTGGAAGGAATAAAGAACTCACTGTACATGTAGCTGAGCAGAACTTTGGTAGAATTTCGGGGGGTGTGGGGGGGGTATATGTTGCTTCAGAAGTCAGGGCAAAGTGAAGAAGCACCAAATAAAGTATGAATCCTTCATTAAGAAAGGGGTGTGTGTGAAAATTTTGCTGAAAAGAGAGCATTTAATCATCTGACAGCAGAGAGCTGGGGTTTATTTCTGTTGCAGGACTGCCTTGAATTCCCCTCTGGGATGTGCTGCCATAGTCCAGGGGGTGCTGTGCAGGGCACAGGATGGGGCAGTGCCAGCCTGGGAGAGCCTCCTGTGCTGATGAAAAGAGCAGGACAATGGACTGGTGGCATTTACACTGGATAAGGAGGGAGCTGAGGCCTGGAAGAGGGCAGTGAGTTAGCCCAAGCTGAGCACAAAATTTGTTATCGTGAGGGAACTGGAAGCAGATCTGCATCTCAGGGTATTTACACGAGATTTTTGAATTTTGATTGCTAGTAGAACAAAATATAATTTATATAAGGTGTATTTAATGCTTTTTAGGATTTAATAAACCAGACTTTTTCCCTGTGAGGGTGGGCAGGCCCTGGCACAGGTTGGACAGAGAAGCTGTGGCTGCCCCATCCCTGGGAGTGTCCCAGG
This sequence comes from Sakesphorus luctuosus, assembly GCA_013396695.1. Lineage (NCBI taxonomy): Eukaryota > Metazoa > Chordata > Aves > Passeriformes > Thamnophilidae > Sakesphorus > Sakesphorus luctuosus. The sequence goes on along the minus strand of VWZD01004558.1, from coordinate 253,746 downwards.
CCAGGTTGGACAGGGCTTGGAGCAACCTGGGCTGGTGGGAGGTGTCCCTGCCCATGGCAGGGGGTGGAATGGATGGTCTTTAAATTCCCTTTCAACCCAAACCATTCTATGATTCTAGAATTCTATGACTTTGACGTTGAGCANCGAAGCTCAGGGTGCCCAGAGATGGAGGTGGAAAAGCAAAGAGCAGAGCCAGACAGAGCTCACCAGCAAGCCGTGGTTCCTTTTCTGCAGCTGCCCAAAGAACCCCCCCATAAAGTCAAACCAGCACACTGGGACAAAGAAAAACCTTTCCCCACCCCCAGGTGCCGGGGTTCTGTTTTTTCACCTCCACCCAACCATTAAGCTTGAATTTAAAAGTCATCAGCCATCTTTTGTCCTCACTCCTGGGACTCCAAGCCTAAACCCTTTGTGTTGATATGGTGAGAAAAATTCTCTGAGGGGGCTTCTCCCAACATCACCTTCCTGGGTTTGAACCTTTAACAAGTAGCAAGAACTTCTCTAAGACATTGGTGTTAGACATGAAATGGAAGCCTCTGGGTTTAGGGACACATTGGCTGTAGCTCCTCTATCAGCCTGGCTCTGGAACCAGCTCTGCTGCGAGGAATTGCTCACATTTCTGTGCGTCGACCAGTGGTGATGCAAAAAGCCCAAACACAGACATATTCTGTAATTTTTCATACAAAACAGAGGACTTTCCTCCTTAGGAAGCTCAGTGTGTCTTCCTTCAGCTGCTGAAGGTGAGCCCCTCTCTGCAGCAATCCCCAGGCTGCATTGCAAAGGGCAGGAGATGCCCCCAGTCCCTGTGTCTCCCTGGCTGAGGCAGACACAGTGTGGAACTTGCTGCTCTAAATGAAGTTCCTCCACATTAGTGAGAACAAGGATGATGTTGCACACAAAGCTGACACTCAGAATCAGCTTTGCAAAAAAATAACAGTGGTGTTTATGTGCTGGGGCACCCTTAGCTCTCCTACAGCTGATAGCTGTTCCAGCCTCATTACATCACCCCTGTTGGTGCTGCAGGATTGATGTAGGAAACTCTGTGCAAATGTGCTCGATGGAGAAGACGCTGCGTCACCAGGACTTCTGAAGGATGTTCCTGGAGCCTAATTGGCAAGGTCACCATGGAACAAACCTCCCTGGGTTATAAGTTACAAATATGAAGGCTTTAGGAAAGTTGGAGGAGTGCTTTACAAGCACCTTTCTTTTTCCTACCGTAGAGGCCTGGCCTCACAGGGTTCCTGCATGGAACTGCATCCTGGAAGGAATAAAGAACTCACTGTACATGTAGCTGAGCAGAACTTTGGTAGAATTTCGGGGGGTGTGGGGGGGGTATATGTTGCTTCAGAAGTCAGGGCAAAGTGAAGAAGCACCAAATAAAGTATGAATCCTTCATTAAGAAAGGGGTGTGTGTGAAAATTTTGCTGAAAAGAGAGCATTTAATCATCTGACAGCAGAGAGCTGGGGTTTATTTCTGTTGCAGGACTGCCTTGAATTCCCCTCTGGGATGTGCTGCCATAGTCCAGGGGGTGCTGTGCAGGGCACAGGATGGGGCAGTGCCAGCCTGGGAGAGCCTCCTGTGCTGATGAAAAGAGCAGGACAATGGACTGGTGGCATTTACACTGGATAAGGAGGGAGCTGAGGCCTGGAAGAGGGCAGTGAGTTAGCCCAAGCTGAGCACAAAATTTGTTATCGTGAGGGAACTGGAAGCAGATCTGCATCTCAGGGTATTTACACGAGATTTTTGAATTTTGATTGCTAGTAGAACAAAATATAATTTATATAAGGTGTATTTAATGCTTTTTAGGATTTAATAAACCAGACTTTTTCCCTGTGAGGGTGGGCAGGCCCTGGCACAGGTTGGACAGAGAAGCTGTGGCTGCCCCATCCCTGGGAGTGTCCCAGGCCAGGTTGGACAGGGCTTGGAGCACCCTGGGCTGGTGGGAGGTGTCCCTGCCCATGGCAGGAGGTGGAATGGATGGTCTTTAAATTCCCTTTCAACCCAAACCATTCTATGATTCTGGAATTCTATGACTTTGACATTGAGCACAGAAATTATTTCTGGGCTCTTGCAAAATTTTCCTTCAGTCCCCTCCTGAATTCAATTTTTAAGTTCCTGAAATCATTCTTTGAATGGGTATTCAGCAGGAATGGGGTGACAAACACAGCACCACCTTCTTCAGGAGGTTAAAGAAGCAGCCTCTCCTGAGTTTCTGCTTGGGGATTGTTTTACATACATCAAGAAGCCCATGAAACTCTAAATCCCCAGCTGTGGTGAGGAGTTCAGCAGCAGACAGGAAGCTGGTTCTATAGAATAATGCTGCTTTGCCCTCCTGCCAAACCCACCCCAAAGCAGACAGAAAGCATCGCAAGGTCTGTTGCTGTCCTTCATGTGTCTGTGTAGTCTTGGCTGCGTTTGGACCCGAAGAATTCTTTACTATAGTTAGGTGCTAATTTATGACCATACAAATGTCAAAGATTCTGATTTATCAGCTGGTAGAGACCTAATGGAGTGTTGCAAGATAATGTTGAAATTTGTGGACTCTATCAAGCACAGGATAAAAGGCAGAATAAGTACTACAGGAGCCCATGGAGAGAATTCAGTGAGAATTCAGAGCAGTGCAGTGACTGGAGAATTGGAATTACAGAATGGTTTGGTTGGAAAGGGCCTTAAAACTCATCCAAATCCACTCCCCTGCCATGTGTAGGGACACCTCCCACCAGCCCAGGGTGCTCCAAGCCCTGTCCAGCCTGGCCTTGGACACTCCCAGGGCTGGGGCAGCCACAGCTTCTCTGTCCAACCTGTGCCAGGGCCTGCCCACCCTCACAGGGGAGAATTCCTTCCCAATATCCCATCTAACCCTGCTCTCTGGCAGTTTGTGTCCATTTCTGCTTTGTCCTGTCACTCCATGCCCTTCTAAAAAATCTCTCTCCATAAGATGTGAGCTCCTGAGATATCTGGATCATTAACTGCCTGTTTTGACCTTAGTTCCCTTCCTTTTGAAATTCTGGGTGCCAATTATTGAGCAGATCTGCTGAGAGTTCTGTATTCATAATTTGCTTTTATCTGGAAACCAAGTTCTCAAAAAAAAAAGCGTCACCTTTGGGTCAGCTCTAGAGCTGATTGAAAATGCAAACTGCAAAATGCCCATGGTAATATCTATGGAAATCTGAACCTTTTGTGATTATTGATCCTTTGAAAACCTGTGGCTTCTCCTACTTCATATCATACAAGTGAGATCTTTTTTTCAAGCAATGCTTTCTATTCCTGATGGCTGATGCTAAAAGCTGCTTGGCCCAATTTCTCAAAGACCCCAGACTTACAAATACAGTCTGAAATTTAAATATATATAAGAAGGTTCAAATACTAACTTACAGTGTTCCTAGAAAAACCAACCTAGCAAAGCAAGTATGGAATTTTAGTCTTAAATACACTATAAATGTTGCTGGTAGTGCTGCCTGTAATTAAAGTTGCCTCACATTTCCCATTATAAGCCCCTGTTTTCAGTGGCATAAAACTTTGCCAAATTTTAACTGTTTGGGCTGAAACTTTCCATGCTGAATGTCTGCCTCAGATGAATTGTTTGGAAAGCTTCAACAAAAAATGGTTTCACCATTTCTGGGAATGAAATGAAGAGAAAAATATTTTCTTTTGCCCATGCAAACTTAATTCTGGCATTTCCTAAGTTTTGAGAGCTTGAGTCTGTAACCTTGATGTTTTTGTATATGTGTGTTTATGTTTCCCTCAGAAAAAGAAAGTTTATAGAATAATGCCTACATGATATATTTGGGTAGCTAGACAACTTCTATCTTGACATGAACACTGTAAATAACTTAATTAGGTTGGAAACAATGTAATTATATTGATTTACTGTTTATCCTTGGGAAAATTGCTCAAGGCCTGACTTCAACAAGCTCTTCTTTCCTCAGGGACAGCACTGTGGGTCAATTTTAAGATTAGTCTCTTATTCTAACTTTTATTTCAGTTCTTAGATACAAAGTATGGCCAAGGGTCTCCTCCTCCACTTTTTGCTGTCAGGCTGAATTAAAGTTCACAGGCCATTTTGATCTGATTTGTTGGAACACACCCTGAGATTCCCCAGGTCTGGTTCAGTGGCAGACCTGGACTTTAGCTGTTGGAAGGCAGGTTGTCGTCTGCAGTGCCCTGGGTATCTCCAGATATACCACCCAGAAACCCAATTTTAGATGTATCCCTGATGATTTCTGCCGGTCCAAATTTGACTTGCTGAGTTAAAGGAATATCCTAAATCTTAGACTTAATATAATGGGAAGGAAAGAGAAACTCTAGTAGGCCCTCAAAGTGCTTTGGGAAAGGATTGTCTTTTGTATATTCATATAAAATGGAGATGAGAGGTGAGATATCAGTCACCATCATGTGCAGTGCTGCAGGTTTGTCCTGCTGGCTGCAAACCCCTTGAACAAGGAGAGATGAACATGAATGCTTTTGGAAAACAGCTTAGCTGGTGTTTCTGCTTACCATGCTGGTGAGAATTATTTCTTCTGCTTGTGTTGCCCCTGCATTGGACTCTTCCCTGTAGCTGTGTTTCAGTCCCAGCCCCTGCCCAGGAAGTGTATCTGTTGGGAATAAGCCTCAGAAAGATTTTGGGATTTAGGGTTTTTAGCAGTATAGCCAGTTCCTTGTGGTCCAGCTCTGACTGTATTGGATGCTTTAGTTATCCATAAAATCCCTACTAGAGTGAGCACTACACAAACAGTCACTGCCTAAAGTCCAAAATACAGGACTTACTGAGCGGGAGGGGGATGGTGAGCTGCTGGACAGGACCTGGAGGAGTCTGTGAGCCTTCAGCCAAAAGTGGAGTAGAAGTGGTCAGATACTGCTGCATGTTGGAAGGCACCTCAGATGAGTGGAGACATCACTTTATCTTTGCATGACTTTAAATTGTCTGTCCTTGGCCTGAACAAGCCAAGGAGTCCATCCCAGCTCAGCAGGACTGGGTCACATGTGGCTCCCTGAATGGCTGTTGAATGACAGCAGAGGAGATAAGTCAGCAGACAAAGGACTTGGGACACCACAGGCATGTCAGTGTTTGTCAGTGAGCTGACACAGGTGGGAACAAGATGAGGGACGGCTTAGGTGGGAGCACAGGTCTGTGCCTCCACATTTTGGATTGACAGGAGGCTGAGCATGAGCCAACAGTGTGCCCAGGTGGCCAAGAAGGCCAATGGGATCCTGTCCTGTATCAAAACTAGTGTGGCCAGCAGGCCCAGGGCAGTGAGCCTTCCCCTGGACTCTGCCTTGGGGAGGTGTCTTGGTTTGGGGAGAAAAACCAAAAATGTTTATCCACAAGCGGGGGAGGGGGCCTCCTCCACAATAATCACGCCACTCTTTATCAAATTTAGAAGAAGGAACTTTAATACAAGAAGGATAACTGTTCTTAACTGATATATATATATATATATTTATGTAAACAGACCAGAGCAAACCGCTTCCCCAACAAGGGAAAAACAACCAACCAAACAACCAACCAAACAAAAAGGTTATACTTATGGCAGTATCAGTGTTACAGTCCGGGGCAGCCTGCAGTCAGCAGTGAGGCGCAGTCCGGGCAGGTAGGCAGAAGCCAGCGGCGAGGTGCAGTCCGGCAGGCAGTCAGAAACCAACAGCGAGGAGCAGTCCCGGCAGGGAGGCAGGCAGGCT
>VWZD01004558.1:212270-248001 GCA_013396695.1 Sakesphorus luctuosus | reverse complement strand
CCTCAGTTGAGGAAAGAGATTGAGGGGCTGGAGCGGGGCCAGAGAAGAGCAACGAGGCTGGAGAAGGGAGTGGAGCAGAGGCTGAGGGAGCTGGGGGTGTTTGTGCTGGAGAAGAGGAGACTGAGAGGTGACCTCAGCACTGTCTGGAACTACCTGAAATGATGTTGTACCCAGGTGGGGGTTGGTCTCTTCTCTCAGGCAACCAGCAGTAGAACAAGAGGGCACAGCTTAAGCTCTTCCAGGGCAGGTTTAGGCTGGATATCAGAAAGAAATTCTTTGCAGAGAGAGTGTTCAGGCATTGGAATGTTCTGCCCAGAGAGGGGGTGGATTCACCATCCCTGGAGGTTTTTAAGATGAGACTGGATGTGACACTCAGTGCCATCATCTGGTAATCAAAGTAGGGTTGGACCAAGGGTTGGACTTGATGATCTCGGAGGTCTCTTCCAAACCAGCTGATTCTATGATTCTATGGTTCTATGATCAGGTTTGTGGGTGGGTGCAGGACAAGTCACTGCTGCTTTGATCCTGTGCTGCTCCTGTCCCCTGTGGGCTGAGTGAGCAGTGCCCAGGTGCTGTGGGGACACTGTGCCACTCGTGTGCTGCAGTGGCCCCAGTGTAGCTGCACATCCTGGCACAGCCTCAGGGGCCACAGTTCCTGCTAGCAATTGTTCCTTTTCCACATCAGCTTTGTGTTCTCCTGTTTCACTTCCAGCCCTGTTGGTTGCTCCTAACTGTAACTGGGATCTGGTGTAGTACTGCAACTAAAACATTTCTGTTTCTGCACCATCTTCCCATGCTGCCACAAAGGAGGGAAGGAATTGCCACTCTTCTCTGAACACAGGGAGAGATCCAAGCTGAGATCCAGACAGTGAGTCCACAGGAGGTCCATGGCTCAGGGGGCAGGGGCACCAATCCTGTGAAAACAGGCTGAGAGAGGTGGGATTGTTCAGCCTGGAGAACAGAAGGCTCCAGAGAGACCTGAGAGTCCCTTCCAGGCCCTAAAGGGGCTCCAAGAGGGATGGAAAGGGATTTTGGACAAGCAGATGGAGTGACAGGACAAGGGGGAATGGCTTCCCACTGCCAGAGGGCAGGGTGAGATGGGATATTGGGAAGGAATTCTTAACTGTGAAGGGGGTGAGGCCTTGGCACAGGTTGCCCAGAGAAGCTGTGGCTGCCCCATCCCTGGAAGTGTCCCAGGTCAGGTTGGACAGGGCTTGGAGCAACCTGGGCTGGTGGGAGGTGTCCGTGCCCATGGCAGGGGGGCTTGAAACGACATGATCTTTAAGGTCTCTTCCAACACAAACCATTCTGGGACGCTGATGTCTATCTTGAAAGATGGACACTCTTAGGAAGTACTGCCGATATCAAGAACACATTCATGCCTCAGAAACTGCCATATGATGTCAGTTCCATAAAACTGCTGTCCCATGCTCAGGTTGTTCCCATGCACAGCTACTGGTGAGGGAGACTTCGGGGCATTTTCACATTTCCTGGCTTTTGGCAGAGGTGTTTCTTTATTTTTTGTTTGTCATTCTTTGCTTGTGAAAAAATAATTCAGAGAACTGTCTTTTTCACCAAGGCAAAGTTTGTAGTTGAGGCTTGGTTGGATCCCTTCATATTTTAAATCCAGAGTTTTGCTGGCTTACATTGGGGAAATGGCAAAAATCCCAGGAGTGTTTTGTATCTTGGTTCTTGGGAAGCAGGGCAGACTGCTGGGACCAGTTCCATTAGCCTGGACTGGGGAAGAGGAGTCTTGGAAATGCCTACAGTTTTGGGAAGGACACAAAGGTGAAGATAGTGAGACATAGAAGTGGAAAGCCTGGCTCAGTGCTGTGGATAAGCCAGGCTTTATTAGCTGGTCATCGCAGGGATGGGACCCTTCCCACTGCCCTGTTTGTAGTAGAGACTTGTCCCAGTTCAGCAGGTGGGACCAGTTTATTCCTGTGTGAGTGGGACCAAAGCTGTGCATTCTCCCCCCTCCATTCATTGCCCAGCAACTGTTCCCAATGGCCCATTGGCAGCAGCTGCCCAGGGCACAGCTGAGCCCTCAGCCTGGGAGCTGGCTGGGAAAGAAGCCTGGCAGAGGAGTTGGGAGAACTCCCCTCCAGGGAGTCCTTGGCACCTCCACACCCACCTGAGGGCTCAGCTCTGCTCAGGGGCCAGCAACCATTCCAGAGTCAGATCCCCCAGTGTGGAACTCCCTGTCCTGGGGAAGAGACTGGGCGCTCCCACCTGGACCTGAGGGGAGAGAACCTTGGGGGTTTGGGGACCTCTGGGACAACTTGTCAGATCCAGAGGAGGACCAGAACCTTGACCAGACTGTGCCATCATCTGTACCAACAGATTTTCCCCTTCCTTTTTCTTTGGACTCGAGGGAATCACGTGGGGCTCAGCACAGGGGCCAACAAACCCCACTGTGTTTGTGCCCCAGGGGGCTGAGTTACACTGCTGGGTTTTGTGGGTTAAAACCAGTTTTTCTTTGTGCCATTTCATTTATTGTAATATTGTTATTAAATTGTAACTCTCCTGAGCTGGGTTCATTTCTCCTGCTGGTTTACCTTTAAACCAGCACACCTCCCCACTGCCCTGTTTGTGGTGGGGACTGAAGAGATCCAACTGGTCCATAGGAGAAAGCCCTGGATAGACAGTGGTGCAGGTGCAGGTATGAATGGCCTCATCTTGCTGAGCAGAGTCATGCTGGGCTCCCTGTGCTCTTTGGGGAGGTGCTCAGAGCCTGGCAGTGCAACCTGCATCTCTGGGCCCACAGCAGGTGACTCATTTAAGAACACATTTATTTCAGTGGTACCCTCAAGGTAACCTCTATTTTTCTTGCATCTTTGGCTTTACTTACTGGATACAATTTTTTCTGGGAAAAACCCAACAACTTTCTTTTTGAAGTATTTGAGAAGTAATTAAGATGGATTGAGTTTTTTTGAAGAGGAGATCTGTTGGGGAATCAGACAGGTGTGGAAATTATATCACTTGTTGGGTTAACATTGTTATTGCCAGGGGTTTTTAGTTGAACTGCCCAGGAAATTCTTTTGGAAAAAACAAATAGTGCCAGTGTGATCCATTTTTCTGCATTATTGGCAAGAGCTGTGACAAAAATGAAATCATTTTCTGTCTCTGCTGCAGGCCCAAGGCAAGACTTTCTTCTCTGACAGCTTCTTGTGTACTTACCACTAAGTAAAATTAACTCTAAATCTCTGTAGTTTGAGCAAAAGAACAAGCAGCTCTATAAACTGCCTTAACTTCCCCCTGTGGCTAAGTGACAGCCCCAGAACTGGTGCTGTCCCTGCTCTTCTCATGGTGGGCATTGTCCATTAAAAGGAATAAAAACCAAGACTTTGCTCCAGCCTATCAAAGTGGGAATTACCAGAGCACTATAAACTGCCTTCCCACTTCAAAGGCTTTCGAGCTGACTTGGATTATACTTCTGTCTTGAAAGCTCTCCTGTGGAAGGGCTCTCTCCAGCAGCTAATGAGCTTGGCCCCGCTGTGTCTCTGACCTCGGTCCCTCCGAGATGGGAGTGGTGGGACACACCAGAGGGGAAGTTGTTTGCACAGTGTTTCTCCTGAATTGTTGTTTCCATCTCACTCAGTTCCTAAACCACGTGTGCATTCCTTCAAACTGCATTTCATGGATGTGGTATTTCCCTTCCCTTCCTCTCCTCAAGGGGTGTTGACTTGCTATTGAACAGTCACTTTGTTCTGCTCCAGAGATAGGTGTCCTTCCTCCTGCTCTGGCAGCCTTGGGGCTGTGCCCACTGCCCTGGGGAGCCTGCTCAGTGCCCACCACCCTCTGGGGGAAGAGCCTTTCGCTGAGATCCAACCTGAGCCTGCCCTGACACAGCTCCAGCCATTGCCTGGGTGCTGTCCCTGGTCCCCACAGAGCAGAGCTCAGTGCCTGCCCCTCCTCTGCCCCTCCCGAGGAAGTTGTACCTGCAGTGAGGTCTCCCCTCAGTCTCCTCTTCTCCAGCTGAACACACCAAGTGCCCTCAGCTGCTTCTTGTATGACCCCTCCAGGCCCTTCACCATCCTCCTGTCCCTCCTTTGGACACTCTCCAACATCTTTCTGATATGAGGCTGCCCCAGTGCAGAGCAGAGCAGATCGGGACAATCTCCTCCCTCTCCTGGCCATGCTGGGCCTGATGCCCCCCAGGACAGGGATGTCTGTCCTGGCCCCAGGGCACTGCTGACTCGTGGCCAACTGGCCACTGACCAGCACCCTCAGGGCCATTTCCTGGCACTGCTTTCCATTCAGTCAATGTGTCCATCTTGGGTTGACCCATCCCAGGGGCAGAATCCAGCACTTTCCTCTGTTTAACTTCCCATGGTTGGTCATTCCCAGCCCTCTGATGTGTCCAGGTCTCTCTGCAGGGCCTCCCTGCTTTTGAGGGACACAACAGCTCCTCTCATTTTTGAGTCATCTGCAAACTTGCTCTGTGTCCCTTCCAGTCCTGCATCCGAGCCATTGATGAAGATGTTGAAGAGCATCTGGCCCAAGATGGAGCCCTTCCTGAACTCCTGGGATTACTCAGGGCTGGGTCAGTGGAGGAGCAGGATGTCTGTAGGCAGGTGATCTGCAAAGACACCTTGTTGGGTATGTGGGGTTGCACATCCAACATGTGTGTGTTGCCACCGTTGGAACCATCACACAGCTTTTTCCTCAATTCCACAAAATGCTGAAGCAATTCTATACCTTTACTTATTGAACCTCAAATATTTGACCAAAACCTGTCATAGTGAATAAGAGTCTTAAGCAGTTAAGTTTAAGAATATTTCTTGGAATAGATATGACAGAAAAGTCAGTTTGATACTAAATGTGTGTCCCAGTGGTCTGCATATACTGTAGTCCCTGCTTTCCTCTCCCACTGCTCCAGGGGTTTTTTTATATTTGTTGGTTCAGCACAAGGGCTTTCTTTCACTGCTATTTCTGCAGCCTTCTAAGTCTGCAATAATGGTATAATGGAAATGATATCTTTAATCTTGATGGGCTTCCAATTAACATCCTGTTGCTTCCTACAAGCATCTCTGTCCATCACACAACATCCTTTCTGAAAACTGAGTACCAAGAATTTATTAATAGAGGAGTTCACAAGATTCTACTAACACTAAATAAAAAGTGTTCCTTNCTGACTCGTGGCCAACTGGCCACTGACCAGCACCCTCAGGGCCATTTCCTGGCACTGCTTTCCATTCAGTCAATGTGTCCATCTTGGGTTGACCCATCCCAGGGGCAGAATCCAGCACTTTCCTCTGTTTAACTTCCCATGGTTGGTCATTCCCAGCCCTCTGATGTGTCCAGGTCTCTCTGCAGGGCCTCCCTGCTTTTGAGGGACACAACAGCTCCTCTCATTTTTGAGTCATCTGCAAACTTGCTCTGTGTCCCTTCCAGTCCTGCATCCGAGCCATTGATGAAGATGTTGAAGAGCATCTGGCCCAAGATGGAGCCCTTCCTGAACTCCTGGGATTACTCAGGGCTGGGTCAGTGGAGGAGCAGGATGTCTGTAGGCAGGTGATCTGCAAAGACACCTTGTTGGGTATGTGGGGTTGCACATCCAACATGTGTGTGTTGCCACCGTTGGAACCATCACACAGCTTTTTCCTCAATTCCACAAAATGCTGAAGCAATTCTATACCTTTACTTATTGAACCTCAAATATTTGACCAAAACCTGTCATAGTGAATAAGAGTCTTAAGCAGTTAAGTTTAAGAATATTTCTTGGAATAGATATGACAGAAAAGTCAGTTTGATACTAAATGTGTGTCCCAGTGGTCTGCATATACTGTAGTCCCTGCTTTCCTCTCCCACTGCTCCAGGGGTTTTTTTATATTTGTTGGTTCAGCACAAGGGCTTTCTTTCACTGTTATTTCTGCAGCCTTCTAAGTCTGCAATAATGGTATAATGGAAATGATATCTTTAATCTTGATGGGCTTCCAATTAACATCCTGTTGCTTCCTACAAGCATCTCTGTCCATCACACAACATCCTTTCTGAAAACTGAGTACCAAGAATTTATTAATAGAGGAGTTCACAAGATTCTACTAACACTAAATAAAAAGTGTTCCTTTATTAAAATGTAAAGTACTGTTATGTTTTTAGAGGTTTTTTAGTTTTATACTGTTAAGTGCTACTGGGATCTTTTTATGAACACCAGATAAGAAATAATCCAAGAAGGAGAGCACTGCAAAGGCTGAAGATGAGTCAAAGCTGGGCATGGAATGCTCATTTTCTCCTTCGGTGTGTGGAGAAGCAATTTCAACATTCATTTGTTTTCACTGTGACATAATTGCTCAGTACTTTTGTCACTTCATTCAGTTTATAATTTGCTAAATTGCTTTGGATTATGCCTCCAGAAGGGAGAAAAATCTGAATTGAAGTGCGTGAAGGAAAAAGTATTGAGTACTAAAACAAAATAAAAATTAATCAATAAATAAGATTAGTCTGCTTTTTTAACATCAGATGCAGCCCAGCCCTCTCTGGGAAAACATCATGTTCTACAGGTTTTGCAGAAACCCTTCCCTGCTGCTGTGAGCCAGTGCTGTTGTGAACATCAGGGTTTCTTCTGCTGTGAACACACCAACAGTGTTTTCAGAGTCTGCAGTAGTGACATCTGGGCTGCTGTTGTACAAGTCCTGCTAATTTTCCAAGGTCAGGATCCTTCTTTCCTGTTGCCTTCAGTTTTCCCTCTCAGTTCCTCAAAAACTTGTCCCAGTTGCTCTCAGCAACCTGTTTTCTGCTCCACGATTCTGGTTGCTCACAGACACCACCAGAGGTCCCGTGGGACTGACAGCATTTGCCAGGTATTGGCTGATGTTGGGATGCAGAGCAACCACGTGACAACATTTATGTTGTTTGTCAAGTGATTCCCCCTGTTTAATAACACCCGATAAATACTGTGGGTTATTAGTGATGTGTTCCCAAGGACCTGAGGAATTCTGGTTGGCCATGTCTGTGGTGCCCACCCTGTGGTATGGAGCTCTCCTGTGGGCACACCTTTATTTTTGTTGTTACCCCAGACTTTGAGATTACTCACATGAGGTTACACCAGTGATGGGTTTGGTATGAAATGTCTGTAAAAATTGTGGTGTCTGCAGGGAGTTTCTCAGAACGTAGGGGATTTTTTCCCCTTTCAATGAAGCTGCACAACTGTTAATTCATGCCTGAGTTGGCACTTCACTTTGTTTTTGAAATAATTGACTGTCCTTTTAATTAAAGTATAGAACTCAATCTCAGGACTTGTAAATTTAGTTGTGTGTTTTCTACAACCTTGATTAAACTGCTTCAGCTGTTTGTGCCTTGCTTCTTTTCCATGTGTATTAGAGACTCTCCAGACCTCCAGAGCAGAGTTTATCAGTGTGTGTTTGTACAGTGCTAAGTGTGGTGGAATCCTGGCTGTAATTACATTCTCTGCAAGTTCTTCTTACTTCAAGTCCTCAGCCTCCAGCTTCATACTGAAGCCTCAGGTCTGTTCATCTGAGTGGTGCAGAGAAACACTGCACTGTAAATAATCTCTGTGCCTCTCAGAGCTTTTACAGCAGTTTGAGACCCTTGTGATCCCTTTTCTGCAGAGACATAGGTGGTCATCACAGTGTGTCATGACACTGATGGGGAATTCAGTCACACTGAGCTTCCAGTAAGCAGGAAAGGGGCAGGAGACTGGAGTTAACTTGGAGAACAGCCAACCCCTCTGTTTCATAGCTGCTATACCATATTCAGCCACACAATCCCAGAAAGGGCCAGGTTGAAGGGACCACAGTGGCTCATCTGGCCCAACTTCCCTGTTCAAATAGGGCCATCCCAGAGCACATGGCATGGGATTGTGTCCAGACAGCTCTGGAATATCTCCAGTGAGGGATGCTCCACATTCTCTCTGTGGGACACAAAGCTGTGAGAAAAAATCCTTATGGTTCTCTCACAGCTGAATGACAGTGAGGTGTGAGACCTTCAGAGATCTTCATCTTTCTGAATGTGCTGATTGAGGTGGGTTCATTATGCTTCAAGACACGAGTGGTCAACAGCAGGTTCCATATGACACAAGCTTTTCATTAAATATCTAGAGGAATATCGAGCTTGGGGAATGGCAGTGTTGTTCTGTGACCTGAACAGCAGCTCTGGGCTGCTTTAGGGCATGGAGGTGTCCCATGAAGGTGAACATGAATTGCACACATGTATCTGACAATGGAAACTTGTTTTGAAGTTTTCTGGGAGCATCTGCACAGTATATCACAGGTTACAGAGCATGCTGACCTGGGAGGGACCCACAAGGATCATCCGGTCCAACCCTCAGCCCTGCACAGGACCATCCCCAAGAGTCACACCCTGTGCCCCAGAGCATCATCCAAACCCTCCTGGAGCTCTGGCAGCCTTGGGGCTGTGCCCACTGCCCTGGGGAGCCTGGTCAGTGCCCCAAATTTTTCTGATATCACAGAATATTCTGAGTTGGAGCCACAAGGATTATTGAGTCCAACTCTTTAGCAGGAAGCCCATATGGAGGCTGAATCCATGGACATTGGCAATATTAGCACCATGGTTTAAGCAGCTGAGCTAATCTCAGGGTCTTGCCCTGGTCTTGAATCAAACTTTTTCCGTAATTGGGAAATACAATTTCACTCTTTCATGTATTTCTTGTATGTAAAGTTGTGTCTTCTCTATCATAAATTCATTCATGAATTCTCAAATAAAAGAGAAAAACAAGTAAACAGAAACTTACAGAATTACTTTTTTCCCTCCTTTCCTTTATGTTTTTTTTCTTGACTGAAAGCTCCTGAAACATAACTTTGTTGCAGACACTGGGACTGGTATTTTCAGTTTTACAAGCATGCACTTTTAGACTAGTAATTTCTAAAGTACAAATCATTGCAAGTTCAATTTATTTGATGCCTGAGAAATGGGTTGCTCCTACAAGTCATGTACTTTAGTCATGCAGGTGATGAAAATTTGTGTAAAACCCTGGTACAGTGCTTAGACAGGAACCCATTTGCCTTCTCACTGAGCAGCAACTCTTTACAGGAAACCAGAAGTGTCAGAATGGGCTGTTGATCCTTAATTTCTTTTGCAAGTGAGAAGTTTTTCTTTGGATAAACTAAAATGTAGTGCCTGAAGTATAGCACTAAATGCTTCACAATACTTAACAATTTGTTGTGAGAGAAAAAGTGCGAACAGAGGTCAGATAATGGGCTGAAGTTGTGTCAGGGCAGGGGCAGGTTAGATCTAAGGAAAAGGCTCTTCCCCCAGAGGGTGGTGGGCACTGACCAGGCTCCCCAGGGCAGTGGGCACAGCCCCAAGGCTGCCAGAGCTCCAGGAGTGTTTGGATGATGCTCTGGGGCACAGGGTGTGACTCCTGGGGATGGTCCTGTGCAGGGCCAGGAGTTGAACTGTGTGATCCTTGTGGGTCCCTTCCAACTCGGCATGTTCTGGGATTTTGCGGTCCAAGCAGCAGCTTGCTCATATCACAGAGTGTTTTACAGCCCAATAATTGATCTATCTCTTCTCAAAATAAGGAGGCCGCACAGTCCTGCAGAGGTTGGGTGAAGCAAGAAAGGCTTCCAGATCCAAAGGGTGTTTCCCATCTGTTGACAGGTTTGGCTCCCTCCTGCAGGAATTTCCCTGCATTGCTGAATCCCCCTTGCCCTGCTGCCCACGCTGTGGGACCAGCCCAGGGCATGAGGGGTTCTGGGCTGGGCCATGTCCAGCGTCTCCCCCACCAGCACCCCCAAATCCTCCCCAGGGCTGCTCCATCTGCTCATCCCCAGCCTGGATTGATCCTGGTGGTTGCCCCCATCCAGGGGCTGCTCCAGCACTTGCTCTTGTTAAACCTGCTGAGATTCCCATGAGCCAGGAAGAACAAGTGAAAGGCTGTAACTGTGAGCTGGATAGGCACCTCTGATCTTCAGGTAAAAGCCAGTCACCAAGAGGTGCTTATGTCCATTGGTAGAAATAAGAGGTGACAAACTCACTTTGGAAAGTATTAAACGAAGTTCTAGCTAAATAATTGTAGTAGAAATCTGAGGTTTTGATCCTGAATCAATAATACCATACAAAGTAGTCTGATAAAAGATCCTTCTCCCAATAAATTTTGTTTCCACTGTTCCCTGGAAATATTCAGCAGCATTGCCAATGGATCCATCTCTGCTTTCATCATGGCAGGTGCATCCCCAGAGCTGTGCTGGTTGAGGCTCAGCTTCTGAAACACCAGTAGTTGTGTCTGGAATTGATAGATTGAAGGCACAGCCTTCCTGACAGCTTTCTGGGGCTGTTAACATGAGGAATGGGCTTCACTTTCTTTAATGGCACATTTTTAAAAGGAATCCTAGAAATTTATTACATTGGCTCACATTGTTGACATAAAGAGATTCTGTCCATTATAAAGAAAGCTAAAAGTGCAAAACTGATGTTGAACTTCAGTTTAGATTTAGAAAATTATGTTTTAAAACCATTTTAAAATGAAAAATATTGTGGGATAATAGATAGCACAATGAAAATGTAAAGAGTGAAAAAAGCAATCTCAGAAGAGAAAGAAATTTAGGAATTAATTTTCAGCTCAGTTTGAGATGTCATGTCCTTAACTTAAGGCAGACCTCTGACACAAGATAATGTGAAAGGTCCTTGTTTTTATGTTTATCTGTAGGTGCTCCCTGGTGAAACTGCTGCTCCCACTGAGCATAAGCCAGCAGTGCCCTGGGGCCAGAAGGGACATCCCAGTCCTGAGAGGGAGGGGATTGTCCTGCTCTGCTCTGCACTGGGGCAGCCTCACCTGCAATGGGGGGCAGTTTGGGGGGACACAACATAGGAAAGATATTCAGCCATTGGAGAGTGTCCAAAGGAGGGACATGAGGATAGTTCAGGGCCTGGAGGGGCAGCGTGTGAGGACACTGAGGGCACTTGGTGTGTTCAGCTGGAGAAGAGGAGACTGAGGGGAGACCTCACTGCAGGGACAACTTCCTTGGGAGGGGCAGAGGAGGGGCAGGCACTGAGCTCTGCTGTGTGGGGACCAGGGACAGCACCCAGGGAATGGCTGGAGCTGTGTCAGGGCAGGGTCAGGTTGGATCTCAGCAAAAGGTCCTTCCCCCAGAGGGTGGTGGGCACTGAACAGGTTCCCCAGGGCAGTGGGCACAGCCCCAAGACTGCCAGAGCTCCAGGAGGGTTTGGATGATGCTCTGGGGCACAGGGTGTGACTCTTGTGGATGGTCCTGTGCAGGGCCAGGAGTTGGACTGGATGGTCCTTGTGGGCCCCTTCCAACTCAAGATAACCTGGGATTCTGTGATCCAAGCAGCAGCTTGCTCATATCACAGAGTGTTTTACAGCCCAATAATTGATCTATCTCTTCTCAAAAAAAGAAAGAGGCCCCATAGTCCAGCAGAGTTTGAGCAAAGCAAGAAAGGCTTCCAGACCCAAAGTGTTTTTCCCATCTGCTGGGAGGTTTGGTTCCCTCCTGTAGGAATTTCCCGGCATTGCACTCCAGTCCAGTCCAGTGCATATCCATATCCATCCTTGCAACTGGGAAAGCTTTTCCTACTGTTCACTTCTCTGTTTCTCAGTGTCTTTATCTTGTCATTTTGAGAAAAACTGCATCGTAAGTGAAAGCCTCTTTCAGGAGGCAGCAATTTGTCTTTAGTGAAAGAGAAAAGAGACCAAAACCCCCTAGTTCTGTGAAATTTCTAATTCTACCTTTCAAAACATTGTTTGCACAGCACAACCGCTGAACAGCATAAAGTGCTGGAGCCACTTTGCTCTAGGACAAATTGTCCAGTAATTATAGAAACCAGTGTACCATGAGTTAGAAGCCATACATTAAACTAAGCTAGACATTTCAATAGGATGGAATGGTAAAGATCCAAGATTCTGTAGAGCTGAAGCCAAGGTTTTACAAGTTTGACAGGTCATGTCACTGAACAAAGAAAAGGCAACAGTCCAACAGTGATGAAGAGGCTTCAAGACCACTCTGAGGGATGAAGTCAAGAGACCACTACTCAAATTCAAAGCCAAAAAGAAAGCCCTGCCCAAGATTTCACCCAGTCATTAATATGGAAATTAGAAGGTGTTAGCTATGATCTTAAGACTATAAATGGCTTATTTTACATAAACAAGTTAGGCAAGTTTTTGCCCAGTACGAACTGGCTTGCCTCCAATGTTGTCAATAAATACCTTGCTGCTATTAGATACAAACCCCTTATCATTAGGAAACACACTTTTGCACATATCAGGCAAATATCTGCTTTTACTGATGAGATTCTGCTGTATTTCCACATTATCCTGCCACTTGTGTATCCAGGGTGAAAACAAGGTAGATAATTTGCCTTAACCTGTAAGTACTTGAAGATTAATACAGGGTCTCTTGGGTGATTTTTCCCTCTGAACAACTTCAATTTTTCTGGTGTTTCTTTGCAGTCTATTTCTGACATGTCTGTTCATTTGCTCTGTTATGTATCTTGTAAATTTATGTTTTTGAGGAGGGCTTTTCAAGGCAGGCTGTGGTACCTGAGCTGAGGTCTGTCTGATGCTGAATTCAGTATGTCTCACACTACCTTTCATTGAATATGTATAATTTTTTTCTGCACTGTGGTGTTGCTCTATGGTTTGTGCTGGCACTGCTGAGGTACCTCCAGGGCTGGGGACAGTTCTGGGCCCCTCAGACAAGAGAGACACTGAGGGGCTGGAGAGAGTCCAGGGAAGGGAATGGAGCTGGGAAGGGGCTGGAGCAGCAGGAGAGGCTGAGGGAGCTGGGGTGGGGGGCTCAGCTTGGAGAAAAGGAGGCTCAGGGGGGACCTTCTGGCTCTGCAATCCCTGCCAGGAGGGGGGAGCCTGAGGGGGTCGGGTTCTGCTCCAGGAACAGGGACAGGAGGAGAGGGCACGGCCTCAGGCTGTGCCAGGTCAAGGGCAGGTGGGACAGCAGCAGGAATTTCCCCATGGAAAGGGTGGTCAGGCACTGGCAGGGGCTGCCCAGAGAGGTTTGGAGTGCCCAGCCCTGAAGCTGCCCAAGGCAGGACTGGCCGTGGCACTGAGTGCTCTGGGCTGGAGGACAAGGTGGGCATCGGGCACAGGGTGGGCTCCATGGGCTGGGAGGGCTTTGCCAAGGTGGGCATTGGGCACAGGGTGGGCTCAGTGGGCTGGGAGGGCTTTGCCAAGGTGGGTGCTGGGCAGAAGGTGGGCTCCATGGGCTGGAGGGTCTTTGCCAAGGTGGGCATCGGGCACAGGGTGGGCTCCAGGGGCTGGGAGTGTTTACTAACCTTAATGATTCTGGGATTATGCTGCTTGATGTTCAGCTTCTTCAGCTATGATTCCACTATTTGAATGTTTGGTGGCACACATGAGGTATCCCAGTTTCTGATTTACGCAGCTGATTTTTGTGACTCAGGTTAAATCTCATATTTTTCCCCACTGAGTGCAATGCCCTCCCCAAACCACTTTGGCAGTTTGACTCTCCACTTGGCACAGCAATCCCTTCCACTCCCTTTGCAGCTCGACCTAGTCCATCATCCCTCCTATTCCATCCTGGGAGTTATTCAGGCTTGGTATGTACACCAAGATGAAGAATTATCCTGGAAAGGAGCATCAAAACATTGACATCAAAATAATTCACCAAGCCTGATGGAGTTCAAGAAACATCTGGGATTGTTGGGAATTGTCCTGTGCAGGATCAGGAATTAGACTCGATTATCCTTCCAATTTGAGAGTCTCTCTCTCTCTCCCCCCGTCTGTCTGTCTGTCTGTCTGTCTGTCTGTCTGTCTGTCTGTCTGTATCTATCTATCTATCTATCTATCTATCTATCTATCTATCTATCTATCTATCTATCTAATATAGTGCCTTGTGGAATATTCTACTATCCTTATAGATACTATACTGATAGAGTATTCCTCTATACTATTCTATACTTTTGGAATATTTTACTGTAATCTCCTATTTTACTGTGAGAAAAACCCCTTCATTCATGTGATACAGAATTTTAATTCCTCAAATATTAAAATATTATGATTTTAACCCCAAAACTTTATTATATATACACAATGTTTTTCCTGGTATGTTTAGCCACGTTTGCCAATGCAAATAGTTTATGACAATATTTAAAAACTAATTAGGATTATACTGCCAGTAGCTGACTCCTTTTTGGCATTCTTTGCATGTGCTAGAGATAAAGAACTATATTCTATTCAATTATTTTGGTTTTCCAACCTTTGGACATGGTTCTAAGTAGGTTAAACCAAATCAAAATATTATTTGTAAGGAGGCTAAAAATGTAATATAAAAGTATCTGTAAATTTTTTCAACTGAGATAAAATGTAAAGTCTTTTGTTTATATTCTATAAGGTACTACATATACGGTATATATATATATAAAATATATACATATACATAAAACACATATTTTCTCTAAGATACTCCCACTCCTGTCCTTATTGTCCTTTCTGCTGCTTTGGATAATTCAGGGCATGAACTCCCTGTGCTGTTTTTCCCCATCCCTGTGCCCTCCCTGTCTGCTCCTGATGGAAATGAACTGCTCTGACATGACTTGCTCTTGAGAAACTCCTGTTGGCCATCAGTCATCTCTGCCTCTTGCTCCAAATGTTTGTGTAATGATTTGTTCCAGCATGTTTCCAAGAACGGAAGCAAAGTGCAAAGGCCATTGCAGCAGGCTCTGGAACCTTTGGATGCCAAGTACCCTGTGAGATGCTGATCTGGGGCGGTTCAGCCCCAACAGTGGGACCACTTATGGACCTCCAGCTCTTCTCTCCCAGGGCTAAATTGTACCTCTGTCTCCTCTGCTGGGTTGTCCAGCTCTGCCATTGCTGCTTTCTCAACCTTGTCACGTGAGTTTTTCCTGATGATACATAATCAGTTAAAATGTGTTCCAGGCAAAGTGCTTGGGCTAATGGGACTCATTCAGTGTTTAACCCAAACTCTACAAACCTTACTGTAATTTTAGTGCAGCTTTTGGCATCTTGTCACTTCTTGTTATTATTGGTTTGTGTTTAAAAACAAAAGTACAAATAACAAACAAAATGGGCTTGTTAATTAAAGATTGTCTTGTGGAACTGAGTATCAAACAGCCTTTCTTTCCAGGCTGGAGCTGTTCCTGAAACCCTCCCGTGCCCTGTTTCTCTGCAGTGCTTGAAATATGTCAGGCAGGTGTTTCCAAAGTCCTTATGCTGCAGGGAAATACACTCTGATGTAATCTGCCTAATTTGACTCTTTGAATTACTTTCAAGAACACTTGCTGTTTGTAATGGAAATAGCTCCCCAACCACTTCAGAGAGGACTTTGTAATGTGAGCTGGTAAAACTCTGCAGGTGTAGTGCTTTATTATTTTATTTAACATCTTAAGTTTGTTTACGTTAATGTGTTACTGAAAAAGTGACATAAAAGTGGTTTAACAAGTCATTTTTCATTTGGGAAATGTTTTCTTATTAACAAAGTTAACATCCAGTATTCTGCAATAGAACTACCAACTCCAGGAAACCACTTTTTGCCCAGGAGAGTGTGTTTCCTGAGGCTGAAATTCCCCCAAGACTTTTGTTTGGGATTGTACATACTTGAGGCACTTTGGCATAAGCATCAATTAAAAAATGGGAAATGGTGTTTTCCTTGCTAATTCTTGGCTACTGAATGGAGGCTACTGAAAGCCCTGTGTTTAATTTAATTTATTTTTTGCTTCAATTTACTCCTCTTCCCACCCCAACCCCCCTCAGGTAAGCTTATGATTTAAACTGGGTTGCCTCAGGAAAAGAACCCTGAGATGTCAGAGTCCATCACCTGGACTATGGAGTCCATAGATTCTTCAGGGCTGGAGAAGACCATGGAGCTCACCCTGTGCCCGATGCCCACCTTGGCAAAGCCCTCCCAGTCCATGGAGCCCACCCTGTGCCCGATGCCCACCTTGGCAAAGCCCTCCCAGCCCATGGAGCCCACCCTGTGCCCGATGCCCACCTTGTCCCCCAGCCCAGAGCTCTGAGTGCCACGGCCAGTCCTGCCTTGGGCACCTCCAGGGCTGGGCACTCCAAACCTCCCATGACAGTTCCAGTGCCTGACCCCACTTTGCAGGGAGAAATTCCTGCTGATGTTCAGTCTGACCATCTCTTGGCACAGCCTGAGGCCGTTCCCTCTCCTCCTGTCCCTGTTCCCTGGAGCAGAGCCTGACCCCACCCCTGGAGAGGGCCAGAAGGTCCCCCCTGAGCCTCCTTTTCTCCAGGATGAGCCCCCTCAGCCCCTCCTGCTGCTCCAGCCCCTTCCCAGCTCCATTCCCTTCCCTGGACTCGCTCCAGCCCCTCAGTGTCTCTTGTCTGAGGGGCCCAGAACTGTCCCCAGCCCTGGAGGTGGGGCCTCACTGCTGAGAAGCACAGAGGGACCATCATTAATAATGGAGTGAATCAGCTGTGCCTGACCAAGGGTTGTACATTTTGAGCAAACTGTAATTTAGACAAGTAGAAAACCACCTGTGCTGGTAACTTGAATATGATCCTCAAAACATTGTAACACACAATAGCAACACACAAACCCATCACAGCTGGAAGAAAACAAGTGAAAACTCGTAATGAAGAGGCAGTGCAGATCTTGGGTTTCAGGTACTGCTTCATCCTGCTGGTGAAAATGTATTCCCAGCTTGGTTCATGCATGAGTTGCCTTCATTGGAGTATTTAAGTGGAGACAAAAACATTAACAAAATACAGTGTAGTGTTGCAAGAAGATGCTGTTTTACCTGATATTTAGTTGTGGACCTTACTAGGGACAGGAATTTCAGTAGATTTTCTTTTAAATGGGCCCTTGCTCTGTTTCATCACTCATTTTGCTTTGAACCACTTCAAGTTCAATTATACAAATACTAACTCAGCCTTTCAAAGACCTGCCTTTGCACCTGCCCAGGTTCAGAGAATTCTCCCTGGTAATGTGTCAGGCTCAGTAGTCAGTTCTAAACATCCATATGGTGGTTATTTCAGAACTTCAAGCACAGCTCTTGTTTTTCAGTCAAGGCTACCATTTGCCCATGCCAAGTCTGGAGTTTTAAATCAAAGCCATTTTTGAATTATCCAGGCACTAAAAAAAATAAAAATAAAAAGGATCTGAAAAATAAAGTTGACAGCTGTGAGGGGTTTTTTTCCACATTCATCTCCCTCAAACAGCTGAATGGATTTTATAAGACTTTCCAAAAATATCCCCCTCTACGCTAAGGGCAGTTAGTTAAACAGCAGAAAAACTTAGCAAATCTACTACAACTCACTTTCTGTTTTGACAACTCTTGTCTCTTCCTCACTTGCCCACTGAGGTAATTTACGCCAGTGTGTTTTGGTAGTCCTGGTGTTTCAGGGGTGGCTGCTCTCCATGTGACTATCTGTGTTTACAAAAGGGTTCTTGCAATTCATTATTTTCCAGTGCAAGGAGAGGACTGTTAGTCAGAGGTCAAACCAGTGACTGGAGCAGTCATGACTTGTGAACATTTTCTAGCTGAAGTTAAACCCTGAGGAGTGACCACAGACTCAAACAATTCTGGCCAAAATATAAATTGTCCCGTGGCAGTTGGATAAAAGCAATTGTAAAAAAGAAAACCACCAAAAACCAACCTTCATTTTGTGATCAAAAAACACAATTATTTTGCAACATGATGGATAGGGAAGGACGAACAGCTGCTGTCTCCTGAAGAATGGATTTGCCAGCTCCGAGTGTACCCAAATTTCTGTCCCATTAGTTGATTTAATGGGGAGTTAACAAGTCAAAGTTCACACTTTCTTTGTATTTCAGTGACATTGCTGGTGTGTAATAGCTCTTTTCACCTGACCACTGTCCCTGTGAGCTGTGTGAGCACAGCCAGGATTGCCATGGAAGGTGTAATTAGGTGGAATAAGGGGTGAGCAGCAAGCAGTGCCCCCACCCCACTCCCTCTGAGTGATCCCTGACCACGTTGTGCTCTATAACCTGAACACACCAGTGGGAAGCTCTAAAGAATTAGCTGGTGGTGTTCCTGCCAGTGTGCATTTTATTACAATAGGCACATCTGGGGAGCACCTCCTGCTCTGCAGCATCCACAGAAGAGGACCTGCATTCCAAACCAGAGCTTTCCTTGACTTGTAAATCTGTTTTTATGAGGTGTATGTGTGTGCCTGCCCCAGGAGAGGGAATTCCGTTTCCAAAGGGGCATTTGGACACCATATGCTCAGAAAATGCTGGCTATGGCTCAGCAAAAGGGAAGTTCTTCCTCCTGGAAATGCTGCAGACCTTCTCGGTGAAAGGTTTATCTCTAGAACATACTCTGAGGAATGATGAGCAATAGATGAAAACTTTGACTTGCTCTCTGTGATCTGGTCTGAAATGAAGGTCTTGAAACTGAGGTTCATGGCTGAAGTACCATGTGCTCAACCAAAACCACCCTAAATTCAGCAAAAATACCCCTGTATGGTGAATTTGGTATCATATGGGTTTGGTGATTGCATGTCACTCATTAATTGATTTTAACAGTTTCATTTGTAAAACAGAACTGCAGCAGGGCTTGTGTTTGGATTCAGCTTTGTTGGGGACTGTGGTGTCTCAAAGCAAAGTCAAAGCATGGTTGCTGGGACCATACAAATCTCGAGAGCATGAATGTTGGGCATCTTTCTCTTGGCAAAGTCTGTAACAGATAATTTAGTAACTCCTGCCAATGCCCCCTGGAAATATTCAACTGTTTTAAAAGGCATAAAATTGATATAACAAAATTTATGGCACAAAAGAACCAGATTGTGGGTGTAAAATTGGCCTCATTAGAACTGTGCTGTAGAATTTGGGTGCTTTTTTTCCCTGTGGAAACATGTAAAACTGAGGAGGTGTGGGATGGAACAGGGAGATCCCTGCCCTAATGCTCAGAGCAGGAAGTGTTTCCATGGCAGTTAATTCTGATGTGCTGGATTTGGGAGATGGAGTTCTGCAGCCTAATTCTTCCCTCCCTTCTCTGCATCCACATTCCACCCCTTAAACAGCTTTTTTGCAGGTGGCTCCAAACCCCCTAATCTTTTTGAGATGCTGCTATACAGCAAAAGGCACCTTTTGTGACCTGTGGTGGGGACAGTCCCCCGTGCCAGGGATGTGCTGGCTCCTGGCTCAGCCACTGCCTTGGGCTGGGGCTGAGGACGCAGTGAGGGGACAACACTCTCAGAAGTTTGACCCAAAGTGCTGGTCTGTTCCTGTGCCTGTGTGGGAAGGACTGACCAATTCAGGTGCTTTTCTAAGCAAGAATCCTGGGTGTGTTTTCTCTCACCTGGATATGGGTAGATTGGATTATTGTAACTCACAGTGTGAAGGGAGTTGTCTCTCACCTGGAAATCTTCCACTCCCTAATAAAGCAAGAAATCACAGAATCCCAGAGTGTGCTGAGCTGGAAGGGACCCACAAGGACTATCCAGTCCAACTCCTGGCCCTGCACAGAACCAGCCCCAAGAGTCACACTCTGTGCCCCAGAGCATCATCCAAACACTCCCGGAGCTCTGGCAGACTTGGAGCTGTGCCCACTGCCCTGGGGAGCCTGCTCAGTGCTCACCACCCTCTGGGGGAAGAACCTTTTGCTGAAATCCAACCTGACCCTGCCCTGAGACAGCTCCAGCCATTCCCTGGGTGCTGTCCCTGCCCTGACACAGCTCCAGCCATTCCCTGGGTGCTGTCCCTGCCCTGACACAGCTCCAGCCATTCCCTGGGTGCTGTCCCTGTCCTGACACAGCTCCAGCCATTCCCTGGTCCTGTCCCTGGTCATGTGATCAATACCTTGACTTGCATTAAACAGAAGATATTTCACTCTTTCCTTTCCTGGGGAAAATGTGATCGGAGCCCATGGTAGTGTCTAGAAAGCAAAAAGCAAGGAAGAAAAATCTGAAATATGCCCTGAACACTTGGGACTGGCAGTAGTGTAGCTGCTGCATGTGTTGAATAACTTATTGTGGTTTCCAGATCTGTCAGAGCAGTGCCTGGGAGCTCAGGTGGGTTTTGCTCAGTAACGGTGGAAGACAATGCTTGATGAAGGACCAATAAACCCCATGGGCAAATGCAAAACATCATTTGCATGTGCAAATACATGTTTTGTCAGGCAAGAGACAAAGAGAAGTCCTTACTGCAGTCCCACCAGCTGACAGGAGGGAATACACAGCTCCAGGTCCTGCTTGTTCCACGCAGAGGGAGAATCTCCTCCCCAGATCCACCGTGATGGCTCTTCAAGTCCAGGAGGATGAATTCCTGAGATACTTACAGCCCATGCCAGTCATATGGTGCAGAGTGCTGGAGAGTCTTCTGGGTGTTGACATATCCCCTGAAAACTTCCATACCAGCAAAGGGGGGAAACAGAATTTATCCCTGCAAAGAGAAAATAAATCCAAATTCTGAGCACTATCATTTTTTTCACTGGGTCATGATGAAAACCTGAGGGGTTTGTGTCTTCCAGGTATTCCTGGGCAAATTGTTTTTCACAGCAACTTGGACTCAAAACCTATCAAATTACTCTAAGACTTTTATTTTATTTTTTTTTATTGAGTTTTCACTGTTTTGTGCCTTGACAACATGTTGGCATGTTGAATAATTCTTCATTCTCATTGTGGAAATACCATTTTCTGAGCAGTGACGATTTCTAGTGACTCCAGGGGGCTTGTTGCTGTTGGCATGAGGTTGCAGATTGGTTTGTTCAAAGATTTCAGATAATTCTGTAATATTTCATCATAGGTATCCTTCTGTTTCTTTTCATCCTAGAGCTCCACTTTCCTGGGCATCTCTGGCTTCCTGGTAGGTTTATCCAGGATGCTGCTGTTGAGATCCCACACACACACTGAGTATGTGTTGACCATCTGCCCAGTTTGGAGCTTTCCACATGTGTCCTGTGCAACAGGCAGAATCAGACTCCAAAAAGCTGGTGCACAATGGGCAGCTGTGCCCTGATGCCTCGCTGATGCCCAGAGTGTAGAGACAGCTGGTGCCCGGGTAGTGCCCGTCGGTGACTGTGTGCCTTCTGGCCAGTGGCCAGGTGGGGCACTGGAGCCGCATCCAGAATCCTGATTTTGAGGCACTTTCCCCTTTCCCACTCTGTTTGCTCTGGAAAGGATACTGTGTGCAGGCAGGGGGTTTCTGTAGCTGTTCAGTGAAACTGAAATCAAAATAAAGATTGAGTAACTTCTCTCCCCAGGATGACTTGCCTTGGGGTGGACATGAGGCTCAGCTGTGGATGGAACAGAGTTTTTCTGCCCTGCTGATGAGGGTCTGGTGTTTTACTGGGATTGTGTGCTGGTTTAAAGGTAAACCGGCAGGAGAAATGAACCCAGCTCAGGATGGATTATAAATCAGAGTTACAATTTAATAAAAATATTACAATACATGAAATGGCACAAAGAGAAATTGGTTTTAACCCACAAACCCCAGCAGTGTAACCCAGCACCCTGGGGCACAAACACAGTGGGGTTTGTTGGCCCCTGTGCTGAGCCCCCACGTGGTTCCCCCGAGTCCAAAGGAAAAGGAAGAGAAAAACCTGTTGATGCAGATGATGTCACAGTCTGGTGGAGAGTGGTGGGCTCCTCCTGTCAAGGTTCTGCTCCTCCTCTGGATCTGACAAAAAGGTACCAGAGGTCTTCAAACCCCAAGATAATATCCCCTCAGGTGCAGGTGGGAGCCCTCAGTCCCTCCCCCAGGGCAGGGAGTTCCACACTGGGGGATCTGACTCTGGGAGTCAGGGGGGATTTTGGAATGGTTGGTGGCCCCTGAGCAGAGCTGAGCCCTCAGGTGGGTGTGGAGGTGCCAAGGAGTCCCTGGAGGGGAGTTCTCCCAGCTCCTCTGCCAGGCTTCTTTCCCAGCCAGCTGCCAGGGTGAGGGCTCAGCTGTGCCCTGGGCAGCTGCTGCCAATGGGCCATTGGGAACAGTTCCTGGGCAATGGCCCAGAGGGTTTAGAATGCCCAGCTTTGGTCACACCCACACAGGGATAAACTGGTCCCACCTGCTGAACTAGGACTTTATGTGATCTCAGAAAGGGAGGAGTCAGGCCTGCTGTACCCACCATCCTCAGCACAACAGAAGTGTGGCTGTGGCTGGTGGTGAGGTCTGACCCTCTTTGTTCTCCATCAAGCAGTAACTGCTGCTGAGCCAAAAGCAACTCCTGTATCATTGCTGAGCAGGAGTCAGTCTGGTTTTCCAGGTCCAGCTCAATTCAGAACAAGTGTTGACATTCATGGGTTTCACAAATTTCTCCCCTTCTTTGAAGGCCCTGCATGGAGAAGTCACATGCCTGTGTGCCCCTGTCTTGCTTAAAATAAATTGTTATCCCTCAAAGATGCTTGAGAAGAAAGGCCAAGAAGCATCTTTGGGTTCAGCAAACAAAGGACAAGTACAGAAAGTACAGTTATTGTTTTTCTGAAACTCATGACTAAAAAGCCAGTTTTTGATGTTTTGAAACCTGATGTTAATTAAGTACTTCTGGTTGCCATTGCTGGGTGAGTTGCTCTTTCTTTTATCCCCCCATCTGCAAAAAGGGGATAAATATTTTCCCATCACACAGAAAAATCATGTTAAAAATGTACAAAATCCAGATACCAAAGCAGTGGTGACCATATAAATACCTAAGGTTAAACACACTTGCAGCAGGATTTGAAAAGGCATTTTATTTCTAGCAATACATTTTCTGTCTCCTTCAGCAGACCTCGTAACTCACAATATTTCAGTGCTGAGAAAGCCATGAAGGCAGATTAATAACGCTGTAGATGTTTTATTTTTACATGTGGGCAAGATAATATCATTAATATCTGTCTTCCTTTGGCTGGTTTAGTGTGGATTTTGCACAGAAGACTACATTAAAAACAGATTACCCTACTATGACCCACTGAGTTTCCCTTTCCACCCAAAAAATACGGGAGGGAGCCAGGATACTTTAGTTCAAATACAAATGGATGTGCTTCACCAGTGCTCTGGTATGCTTTGGAGTCTTAAAAATAAAATTGGAAATCAATGCAAAATGTCTGCTTTGCTGCAACAGCAGGGCTGTGACTGCCCTGATGGAGGGTAGTGCTGGGGCTTATCCTCCCTTCTGCTGGGCCAGGTGTGTTTCCATGTGGCTTCCTGGCCCTTTCTGAGCAGGGTTCAGATCCTACACCATTCTTAGAAAATACCAGTCTGGTCCAAAGGCAAGGGCAGACTATGGCAGCTTTCCCGTGGATTTCTAGGGGCTTTGGATCCAATTCTTTCTGTGAAGAGTGCAGGGTGGCATTTTTGAAGGTTTCTATGGCAACCTAAAAAGCAGAGCAACATAAAGTCTGTTGTATTAGCCTTAAAACCCAGGGAGAGATGTCAGACCTGGAAGACACTGGAATTCTCAGTCAGTGGGATGCAGAGGGTTCTGCTTTGGGTCAAAATTTATCCTGGTTTCCTATGTATTCACATGCAGAGGTCTGTGGGCAAATCTCCGCTCTGGCCCCTGCAGCGATTGGGCCCTTGGAGGGGAAATCAAAATTTCCCCATCTGAGAGAAGTTCTGGTGCTTCCCCTTTGCTCCCCTTTGTAAGTAGTCACAGAATCCCAGAATGTGCTGAGCTGGAAGGGACCCACAAGGATCATCCAGTCCAGCTCCTGATCCTGCACAGGACCAGCCCCAAGAGTCACACCCTGTGCCCCAGAGCATCATCCAAACCCTCCTGGAGCTCTGGCAGCCTTGGGGCTGTGCCCACTGCCCTGGGGAGCCTGCTCAGTGCCCACCACCCTCTGGGGGAAGAGCCTTTCCCTGAGATCCAACCTGCCCCTGCCCTGACACAGCTCCAGCCATTCCCTGGGTGCTGTCCCTGGTCCCACAGAGCAGAGCTCAGTGCCCTCCTCTGCCCCTCCCGAGGAAGCTGGAACTGTAATGAGTTCTGGGGATTACCAAATGTCTTGGTGTGGTCTCGTATTCTGTTCACATTTTGTCACACCTTTTGTCATTTCTGTATCCCACCCCAGAAGAGGATTCTAAGAAAAGCAGACCCAAGTTTCTTGTCACATGCGTGGTGGGAGTTTCCCACTTTCCCCAGGAGATCTGTTTATCCCTGTGACTGTTGCATTTGTTTGGAGGTTCACTGGGAGCACCTCTCAAGGTTTAACTTCCTGCCTTCCTCGAGCCAAAAGAAAACAAACACACACAATTTTTCTACAATTATTCTCTTTGCTCCAACAGAGACCTTGTTGTTTGCTGCTTCAGATGTAAAGTTACCAGAAGACCTGTCATAAATATAGGCCATTATTTATAGAAAGCTTGTATTCTCTATTAATTTTGAGGCATTAATTTTTCTGCAGGCATCTACTGAGTCAAGTTTCACATGTAGCTCAGTGAATGGCTCAGTTTTCAGACTTGATGAGCATCAGAAACCGTCCCTGATTTCAAAGGGTGTTCTGGGGGTCCATCTCAGAGCTCTGTAACTGTGCCCAAGACTGTTTTGCAAATCGGGTGGAACCACAAACAGGACATTTTCTTTCACATATAACCTGCTCTGTTCAGAGGACACATTTGCCATGTTTGTGGCATGACATGGATCGTTTACTTTCAGTGAAATATTTCAAATGCTGTGAAACAGTTACTTTAGCTGAGGAAATTAAAAACTGTCAACTGAAGCAACATAGTTACAGAAATAGTCTGTCTTTGTTTTTCTTAGAAGCCAAATGGGTTCATCCAGGAAATAAAATACATGGAAGTCACTGTTGCAAGAGTCATTTGGATTGCTGAACTCTCCAGTCAAGCAGAACAACTTGCTAGGAAACATTAAATGAACCCATTGGTAGTGAAAGTGTAAAGATCCCAAATACAGCATCAGCTGCCCAGCCTGGAGCAGCAGCACAGGAACCATAGATGGGTCACAGAATGGTTCGGGTTGGAAGGGACCTTAAAGCTCATGTCATTCTATCCCCTGCCATGGACAGAGACACCTTCCACCAGACCAGGTTGCTCCAAGCCCTGTCCAACCTGGCCCTGGACACTCCCAGGGATGGGGCAGCCACAGCTTCTCTGGGTAACCTGTGCCAGGGCCTGCCCACCCTCACAGGGAAAAATCCCTTTCCCATATCTGATGAAAACCTTCTCTCTATCAATTTGGAAAATTGGAAGAGAAGAAGATACCTCAAACCAGGGAAGGAGGTTTTGCAGGCAGGCAACTTGTTTTCCCCCTGTATTACTGTAAATACACAAATGAATTTTGATGATGATTACGGATGTTTCACCTGGTGGGGGAAGCACCTTAAGGACTCCTCCAAATCTGTTGTCATTTGCATTTTTTTAAAGTTTTCTGGAAGGATTTGAGGGGGAAAATAGCAAAGCAGGAAATGATGGTGTAAAGCTGGGAATGAAGATGATAAATCTGTGGATGTGGACCAGAATAAGGTTGTGTGTTCAAAGAGCTTGGGCAGAAATGGCAGGAGGCTGAGGATCTGCTATGGAGTATTTAAGACCCACAGGGTTTTAATTTCAAATACCAAGATCTAGCAGCAAAGGTTGGATTACAATATGTTTTGAAATTCCCCAGAACTCGCAGTTTGTGTCAGTTTGATGCAGATTTTTTTACACATGACATTGTGCTATGCTTCTGTCTCAACTTTATGGAGAACAATCACCCAACTTGCACCTTTCTGGGAAGCTGGATTAAACTTCAGACATGCAACAATGAGTTCCAGTTTGGAAAGAATCCACTCCACAGTTGTCAAGAGTCAGGATATATAAAAAAACCCAAAGATTTGATGAATTTCACATTTAGGATGAACACCCCAGATCTCTGCTCATGACTCTGATGCCGTCAATGTGGACTGATTTGTCTTGGCAACTAAGTGGGGGGAATATGAGAAGGTAGCAAATTGCATGATTATGTGAAAAGCCTATGATTTCACTTCACCAGAGAGGTTCTCCTTGTTTCCTTTTCTCTTAGATTACAATGACTAGTCAATGGTCTGATTGCTGTACTCGGGGATTAGTGTCACAGACAATTCATCACCAGGCAAACATATGTTCTCTTGGATGGACCACATTTCCCTGCTCATAATCACACTTTCATTGTGCACACCAGCCAGAGGAAAACCTCTTCCTCATCAATATTTGGTTGAACATACTTGTACCAGATGGAGTTTAGTGTGGGCTTTTTTCCATCTGTGATGAATCAATACAGATACCAGTTTAGCTTTTTAAGACAATGGGCAGATTGTATGAGGGTATTTTGTACCTGTAAATGTTGTTTGTATGCCTAGAGCTGCTATTTCATCACATCTCGTTGGTTTTCTCAAGGCAAACTACTTCTCTGTCAGTTTTAAAATTTCTGCAGTGATGTGGAAGAACTGATGTTCAACATTTCATAGGACAAGGAAAGGTAAAGCTCCTAAAACAGGGCATGGAAATTGCAATTTTGATCTGAAAGGTAGAGCCCTAGAGATGTGCAAAACTAAGGTGAAGCCCTTTGCTCTGTATTCAGAACTCTCTTGGAGCCTGCAAGTATCACTGTGATGTATTCCTAAAGGGCCTCAGTATCCAGAGCCTGGAAATTATTGACTATCTGTCCCTTGCCTTTAAGTCTGTGATACTTAGTTGGGGCTCTCAATTCTTATAAAACCTCATAGCTTGATGTTGAGATGGTTTTTTGGATTTTTTAGTTTTGAGGCAGTTTGTATGGGCAACATTTCCACACTTTTAGTGTAACTGCACAGTGACCACTGTGCAGCAGGTTCACCATTGCAGGAGTCTGGTCCAGTTTTCCAGGAACTGCATTAGATCACAGAATCATTAAAGCTGGGAAAGCCTCCAAATGTCAAGAACAGCTTCCTATCAGCAATTCTGTGGAACACACAGAGGCACTGGTGGAGTAACAACATACTGCAGGTCCATGTGGGGGTAAATGAGGGGATGTTGGAGCTTGCTGGGAAGTGGGTTTATTTTTATGGACTGTTAAGTGAAAATAATAGGTTAATAGATGCTTGATACTTCACCAAACTTGAATTTTGAAGTTGAATTCTAAAGCTGAGAAGATTCTACACTTTTAGCTGCATTCTCCTGCTTCTTAGTGTCCTCCCAGAGTTGGGTGGCCCTTCTTGGGTAGGAATGAGCTTTAAGGTGTGCCACATATTCATATATCCGAATTCTTTGTGAAATGTTTGGCCCCACTGTCACATTCCTGTAAACTCCTACCAACCCTAGTATGAAATGAGCAGTCTTTGGTTTGCTGTAGCCTTTAGGGAACTGGGAGCTGGGAATCAGAGGAAGTGCCAGTGTTGTTCTGGGCTGGGATTTGTGGTTTCATCCCTGGCTGGGAGGTGTAGATCCCAAACCAGTTGTTTCAGTAGAACTAGAAGTGGTGACCCACATCACCGCAAAGTTTGTACCACAGCAGGACTTGAGGATGAGACACTCACGTTACGTATCAGAGGATTTCTGCTGCAAAAATTAGTGCTGGTATGGTCTTCAAAATACTGAAAGCTTAACTTATATCAAACATATTGTTATGACCCACCCCAGAAGGGGAGGATTACCCAAGTTCCTGTTAATAAATCCTTGGGGGTGGATTAGAGTGAAACAATACTGAATAATTAGTGTTTGCAAACATATATATGTAGAGTTTATTTTGGAATAATTTGGTTTCAGAGATAAACAGGAATGTTGCTGGTTTGGGCGTTATCTATACTAATGCAGCATTATTGAAGTATAACACTTGAGGAAATGCATAAGGGAGAGAAAGAGAAAGAAAGGGAAAGGGTCCTAAGATACACATGGTCACTACCCACTGGATCTAATGATGAAACTCAGTAGTTGCAGCTTCCATGTCTGTGGGTTGAAGGGGTTGTTGCAATCCTGTCAAAGTGATGGTCTTGATCCATTGGGCTCACAGACTTGATGAGTTATTGTACACTCAGACTCAGATGGGAATGCCTTGTACCTCCCCTGGGTGAGGAGTTTCACAATGAATAGTGTCACAGGACAAGTCCTGAGTCTCTGACACCTCCCAGGACTCAGCATCAGTCATGGTCCATCATGGTCCAACATCTGAGATGAACAGCTCAGGTCAGATGCAAAATGTCTTCAAAGTTTTACAGCAGAGTCATCATGTAAGGGGTGACACGGGCATGATAAGAAGGACTATCCCAGCTCATAGAATTTGCCTCTGATCAGCCTCTTCCCTTATCTGGAAATCCAGTTGGTATCTTCAGGTGTGCAGACCCTTCTGCACTTGGGACAGTTGGGCAGTGGCACCCCCTTATCTGATCCAAAGGTTCTTTCCCAGTAAGAATATTCAGGGAGGGATGGGCTTTGCTGGGGGAGCAGCTGTTTCTTTTCAGTCTGTTACAGCGGACCAAAGCCTTTTGGTGATCTTAGAATGTTTAAGCCATCAACTATTTCGGTCTCTGACACATATTGAACTACTTTTGTTGTCAACCCAAATATATAAATAAATTCAAGTTCAATATCAAATGGATGTAGTGGAGCTGCAGATGCTGGACTGAGTGGCAACATGGTTTGTAGATTAAGTGGAAGTTTTCAAAATAAGTCAGTTCTGTGCTGGTGTTGGGAGGATGTGCCGTTGAGCCATGCTTGGGAACCTGCAATAATCATCACTCAGGGCTCTCAGGGCAGTGGACTAGGTCACCAAATTGTGGAAATGCAGTTTTAATTCCTTTTGTGGGTGATAGTCTGTTTGTTCTGAGAATTTAAAATTTAGTTTCCAAGAGAAATCTCCAGTTTTAGAAATATAAATAATTAAAAGTGTCAAATCCTGCTCGGTTCACTCATAAACCCACTACCAGTCCCTTCAGTAGTGCAGCTTCCGTCGGGAAATGTGGCTGCATGTTTTCTTGAAATGATTCTTGAAATTACTGAGAATCTGGGTGTAAGTGGTGAGGAAAGGTGTGATAGAGAAGTAACACCAAGAAGAAGGTCAGAGAGATCCTCTTAAGCTTAACTTAAACACATGGTCTAGTTTAAGTACTTGGCTAGTCCTGTTTCACTGAAGCACACACGACCCCAGTGCCCTCAGCAGAACCACAGTGTGCTCAGAGCAGGAGACAGCTGGAAGCATCTTGCAAGGTGGGGGGCACTTAGAGGTCATACACCACAGAGAAAAACCAAAAACAAAAAAAGGGATTTTTCCCCCTGTTTTTCATTGCATTTGGACTTGTGCCTTCACTACGCAGGCTAGGAGAGAGGTTGTCTGAGGACAGCGGAAAGGACAGGGCAGGGACCGTGTGTCCTTCAGCCTGAAGATTTGGGAACTCTGTTATTCCTGCCTTCCTCCAGGGGTGTGAGGATGTGCTGGCACAGCTGGGTCCAGGTATATTCCCTGGCTGAGCCCAGCTCTGCCTGGGCAGTGCAGCAAGGCTGTGCCCCAGGGCTGGTGGGAAGGGCTGAGGCTCCTGCTCACGCTGGGTCAGGTTCAACACACCCAGCAGCCCGTGAGGTCTGTACAGGAGGGAGATGCTCTCATTGAAATATTTTTGCACAGTGAGCTGGAGGAAGGATCTGTCACTGCAATATAAGGACAATATGAAGCCATTAGAGACTGGCCAAAGGAGGGTAATGAAGATGGGGAAGGGCCCTGAGTGGCAGCATGTGAGGACACTGAGGGCACTTGGTGTGTTCAGAGGAGAAGAGGAGACCGAGGGGAGACCTCAGTGCAGGTACAACTTCCTCGGGAGGGGCAGAGGAGGGGCAGGCACTGAGCTCTGCTCTGTGGGGACCAGGGACAGCATCCAGGCAATGGCTGGAGCTGTGTCAGGGCAGGGTCAGGTTGGATCTCAGGAAAAAGTTCTTCCCCCAGAGGGTGGTGGGCACTGAGCAGGCTCCCCAGGGCAGTGGGCACAGCCCCAAGGCTGCCAGAGCTCCAGGAGTGTTTGAATGATGCTCTGGGGCACAGGGTGTGACTCTTGGGGATGGTTCTGTGCAGGGCCAGGAGCTGGACTGGATGATCCTTGTGAGTCCCTCCCATCTCAGCACAT
This sequence comes from Sakesphorus luctuosus, assembly GCA_013396695.1. NCBI lineage: Eukaryota > Metazoa > Chordata > Aves > Passeriformes > Thamnophilidae > Sakesphorus > Sakesphorus luctuosus. The sequence continues at coordinate 218,096 of VWZD01004558.1, read as the reverse complement.
TCAGGGATGCAGTGATAGTGTGTGATTAAGCAGAGTGTTGCTGCGTGGCAGGAAGTTCTGGGCAGTTCTGCTGCTCCATGTGCTCCAAGACATACCTAGACATCCAAATTGCCTCTTTTTAAGAAGGCCAAATGCTCTTCCAATTGCTGTTCTGGGAAGCTCATGCCACTGGGTGTATAATTCAGTTTGTTTGGAATTCCAGGATCAGACATAATGTCGTTATCCACTTTAGGGGAAAAGCCTTAGAAAAAGGAGGGGGGAAGCTGAATTAATATTTGGAAAAATGAAAAATGTTTAAAATATCTTCTTGAGGAAAAAACCCCAAACCCTCAGTGAATAATCATTGCACTCGGCTTCTGGCCAGTCCTGGATGCTTCTCTTCCAGAATGTCTGAGTAGGAAGGAATCACGACACAACCCTGGGAACTCTGCATTTATTCTGTGCATGGCATCAGGCACCATCTGCAGAGGGAAAGACTGGAAAACTGCAGTTCCCAAACCTCACCTCGTTATAGTACAGAGTACAATTAGACCTGTACAGACAGCTCATAGTTCCCAGGAGAGGGAATAAAGCACAGCATCGTAGAATCCACACACAGAGTGATTGAAACTGTCTTGGAAACCTAATACACAGGTTTTGGAAGAGGTCATGGACAGAAATAAAGGCTTATAAAGGAGAAAAAAAGATAAGATGATTAGTAGTGAACTCTGATGGTTTTTTAAATGAAAATAATCAGAGCAAACTAAGAGCAATATGAAGTTGAAGTTAATTTTACCATTTCCAGCAGCTCATTATCTTCCTGTGGACAAAACATCTGCCTAGGGATCTCCTTTATTAACATTGAATATCAAATTGTTTGGGTAAAACTGCCTCAATACAACCAAAAACCTTTTAGAGGTTGAGTTCTTTTCCAAGGAAAGCTTGAGTAAATCCCTTTGATAAACGAATTTGGCCATGAGCAGGAAGGAAATGTGCTTTCCGGGTGACAGCATGAGCATGAGGGTTGGGATTCCAACCTTCTAAGTTCTGTGCTTTATTCTGATCAAAAAAAAAAAAAACAACTTTCATGTGTCTGTTGTACCAGTCTGTTTGCTCTGAAATTGAGTGGATGTAAATGAATTCAAGAATAATCTTATTTATCATCTGTTTAAGTGGATTTGAGATGTCTGGGGACTGTATAATCAAATACATGGCATTTCTCTGACTTGCTGGAGCAAGACTTAGAACTTTTAGTCTTGCTGGTGTCCCAGGCCTGGCAGTTGACTGGTGGGCATTGTTAATAAATGAACATTTAGAAGAGTGTGAAAGTCTCATAAAAAACACATGTTCATTTCAGCCCCTACTCTTCTCTAGTCTAACTTAAAATTTTAACTCAAGCCTTGGAGACAATCTTCTGAATTCAGGTGGTAAAAGGTCATAGTGCTGTAGTGTATAACCACAAATGTTGCTAATGCTCAGAGAACTCTGCTCCCATTTCAGAGTTGGGCCATGGACTTCCTGCTGGATCAGATTCTGGGGGTTTATTGTATGCTGGTGGAGATATAATGGCTCCTTATTTTAGAAGTTCATCAGCTGTTGAGCTCACTGAGGTGTTTTAATACATTCATCAGTATGAGCTCAGTGGGATTTGAAGCAGTTGTGTTGCCCAGGCAGAATATTTCAGTGAAACCTCCTAATCATCCTGGAATTCAAGCTATGAGCTGTGCCATCTTGTGAGCATGTGCCTGTTGCAGATGAAGCCCTTCCTCACCCTGGTTCTCCTGCCTGGATCCTCACCAGGTGAAGATTCCCACTGTGACAGCACTTCCACCCTCAGCACAGGTTCTGTTACCTCCTGGTTTCTCTGTGGAACCTCCCTGCTGTAACAAGTGATAGGATGAAAAGAAACGGCCTCAGGTTGTGCCAAAGGAGGTTTTTATGGGATATTAGGGAAAACTGCTTTGCTGAAAGGGCTGTCAAGGGCAGTGGTGGAGACCCCATCCCAGGAGGAATTTAAAAGTTGTGTGGATGTGGCACTGGGGGACATGGATTAGCAGTGAATATGGGGAATGGTTGGACTCAATGATCCGAAAAGTCTTTTCCACCCTGAAAATTCTGTTTCTATACTGACAGTCATCTCTGACCGTCAAGGTGTCCTCTCCAGTCTCCAGTTTGTCACAGGATCCCAGGGCCCTTGAAACAATTTTCAAGTTGGTGCCTTCCTGCATTCTTTGCTATTGGCCCTTCTATTGATGAGCAGCATTGTAGCCATCTACAGATACTATTTTCTCAGGCCTACGCCTGCAACTGCCCTTCACTTCTTTTATTGATCTACATAATAATCAATTTCTGCATTAAAGATCACTGTTCTGCAGCATCAATCTGTGTCCTTCGTCCTGTCTGCTTTGCCATCACATGTCACCTTAATTGACTTTTTCTTCATGCTGAGAATCACAAGGACCTTGAATCAACATCTTCAAGTTCACCTTGATTAACTTCTCTAAAATTGTACTTTTACTGCCATAAATTTCATCCTGTTGGCCAAAGATGGAAAAGCAAAGCTGTCTCATGGAGAAACATGTTGGATTTGGTATTTTGCATATCCTTAGAAAATATTCTGGAACCACCAGAATTTCCAAGAAGAACCTTGCCAGTGTGGTTTTATCAACTAGATCAGATTTCAGGATGAGGTGTGGTGGTTTTTGTAGAATTAATTAATTTGTCTGGTCCCTCAAAACATTGGCTGCCTTGAGTTTTGGGTGACAACATGGTTTATAGGACTCAGAGATCTCAAAGGTCATTCCCAGTTTAAATCATTCAGTGATGGGCAAAGGTTTGTATGAAGGTGTCAAGGAGAAGTCACCCACCAGCACCTGCCCAATGGATGTGTGTGGGATTCCCTGCAGTGGCCACTACTCCTCTGTGCTTGACGAAGCAGGTACTGCACATATACATGTGTGTTAAGGCACTAAATGTGTCCTTCAAAATGAAGGCAAGACCAAGTGCTGGAGCTGCACCTGGGTCGGGGCAATCTCTGGGATCAACCCAGGCTGGGGATGAGCAGATGGAGCAGCCTTGGGGAGAAGGACCTGGGGGTGCTGGTGGGCGAGGGGCTGGACATGGCCCAGCCCAGACCCCCCCATGCCCTGGGCTGGTCCCACAGCGTGGGCAGCAGGGCAGGGAGGATTCTGCCCCTCTGCCCCCTCAGGTGAGACCCCACCTGCAGAGCTGCCTCCAGCCCTGGGGCCAGCACAGGAAGGACATGGAGCTGTTGGAGAGAGTCCAGAGGAGGCACCAAGATGGTCAGAGGGTTGGAGGAGGAAAGACTGGGAGAATTGGGATTGTTCAGCCTGGAGAAGAGAAGCTTTGGGGTGACTTAATTGTGGCTTCCAGTGCCTGAAGGACCCAACAGGAAAGATGGAGAGAGACTCTTTACAAGGACCTGGAGTGCCAGGACAAGGGGAAACGTCTTCCCACTGCCTGAGGGCAGTGTTAGATGGGATATTGGGAAGGAATTCCTCCCTGTGAGAGTGGATGGGCCCTGGCACAGGTTGGGTAGAGAAGCTGTGGCTGCCCCATCCCTGGAAGTGTCCAAGGCCAGGCTGAACAGGGCTTGGAGCAACCGGGGCTGGTGGGAGACGTCCCTGCCCATGGCAGGGGGTGGGATGGATGGGCTTTAAGGTCCTTTCCAAACCAAACAATTCAGTGATTCCATGATTCACATGAGCAGGGATGATGGATTTTAATCATTCTGTGGAGCTTAAATCTGCCAAAGCATTTCTGTCAGGCAAATCCTTCAGGCACAGAGTTTAAGCCTTTACAAATAGAACCAAACAGCTGTTTGTTGTTTTGTGGAATAGTGCCCCCAGAGCCCCTGCTGTGCCCAGAGCTGGTGTGCTTGTACACCTTGTGTGCTCTTCAACAAGGCATTGTCAAAAATTGCTGCTGGATGCTCAGTGGGGGAGCGGCTGAGGGAGAGGCAAGCCCAGTCCGTGGTGGGAGCCCTGAGCCAACAGGTTTCTACAGCTCTGTCTAGACCAAAGAGGTCTGGAAATTTTCAGATTAGCTTTGGATAAGCCTCTGAACTTCTGGATGCTTCTTCTTCCTGGATCAGACCTCTAAAGAGTTTGAGGTTTGTCCATTGCTAATTTTCATGTGCATTACATTAGAAACTCTGAAGTGGAAAGATTCCTTATTTTAAAAATAGAATAATAAAACAATAAATCAGAAGGAAAAGCACACTGAAAAAATGTAGAAAACAGATGAAAAGTAAAAGGGAAAAGTGAACTTCGTAAAAATCTTGTACATGCCAGGCCCTTCAAATGTGATTTCCTGCACGATATTGCAGCATGGTCTCACATGAGGGGCCAAAAATATGAAAGCATAAAGCCTTGTTTGATCTCGAGAGCTGAATGGATGTCATCTGACCCATCCATGATCTGATCCCAGACCCAGGCCATGTCAGATGATTTTCCACTCGCGGAGTGTCTGCACCACTCCCTCGGCTCTCCCCACCCTGTTTTTGGGCAGAGAGTGCTGACACGCTTCCTGTTATGGGCTGTTGGTGCTGCTCTGCAGCAGCCTGGCACCGAGGGCCTGTGGTTGGGCACAGCACTTCAAAAGCACTTTCTGGCTCAGGGAAGAAATATTTTGAAGTGAGTTTGGATGCTTCCCAAAGTGACCTGCTCCAAGCAAGTAGAAAGCTTACATTATCTCATGTAAAAGCCCCAGCTCCTTTAAGGAGCCTGCCAGAGGTTTATGGAATGGTGTGTTACTGCTGAGAAACCTTGACAAATGCAGTGACTGCTGATGGAAATAACAAGCATAAACATGATGGTAACAGGGGTAACAGCTCAGAGCTGTGTGTCTGCTCTTAATTGCTCAGACTGTACAATATACTTGATGTGTGTTTTGCAAATAGCAAAATGAACTTGTTTGGTGATCAGTCAAAGCCAACTGAGTGTGTGGTGGAAGCTACAGAAGACAACAGGGAGGGAAATTTTAAAAATAACATCTGCTTAATATGAAGAAGTTACAGCCATTATTAATACATCTTCTGGAATTAATATTTCTTATAATTTCTCTCTACTTAGTGCAAGTTTGTCTGATGAGAAGGACCTTGTGAGCTTAGAAAAAAAAGATACAGAGTAAAAAGCAGAAACATATTGTTTCAGTACAGAAGTAACACTTGCCAGAGTCCTTGAACACGAAATCTTGAAATGAAGTAGAGTAGTAACTACAATATTTTCTTACCAATGACTCTCCAGATACCTAATTTGCAGTTAGAAGCTGATTGGTTTTCTGCTCAGGGATTCTTTTCACAGAGTATATCAATTGTGAGGTGGCTGCTTATGACTTCACCCAGCACCTTCAGGATGGACAAGGGATTAGACCCATCCACCATGGGGTTAGGAGGGGCAGGTCCTGTCTGACCAACCTGATCTCTTTCTACGATCAGGTGACCCACCTGGTGGATGAGGGGAAGGCTGTGGATGTGTCTATCTGGACTTCAGCAAGGCCTTTGACACTGTCTCCCATAATATACTCCTGGAAAAGCTGGTAGCCCATGGCTTGGACAAGTGTACCCTCTCCTGGATTAGGAGCTGGCTGGAGGGTTGGGCCCAGAGAGTGCTGGTGAATGGAGCTGCATCCAGCTGGGGGCCGGTCACCAGTGGTGTTCCCCAGGGGTCTGTGTTGGGTCCAGTCCTGTTTAACATCTTTATTGATGATTTAGATGAGGGGATTGAGTCCTTCATAAGCAAATTTACTGATGACACCAAGTTGGGAGGGAGTGTCAACCTGCTGGAAGGCAGGAGGGCTCTGCAGAGGGATCTGGATAGACTTGAG
>VWZD01004558.1:197510-212215 GCA_013396695.1 Sakesphorus luctuosus | reverse complement strand
GCTGGAGCGGGGCCAGAGAAGAGCAACGAGGCTGGAGAAGGGAGTGGAGCACAAGTGCTGTGGGGAGAGGCTGAGGGAGCTGGGGGTGTTTGTGCTGGAGAAGAGGAGGCTCAGAGGTGACCTCAGCACTGTCTGGAATTGCCTGAAGGGAAGTTCTAGCCAGGTGGGGGTTGGTCTCTTCTCCCAGGCACTCAGCAATAGGACAAGGGGGCACGGGGGGCTCAAGCTCTGCCAGGGGAAATTGAAGTTGGAGAGCAGAAAAAAATTCTTTGCAGAGAGAGTGCTCAGGCATTGGAATGGGCTGCCCAGAGAGGGGGTGGATTCCCCATCCCTGGAGGTTTTTCACCTGAGCTTGGCCGTGGCACTGAGTGCCATGATCTGGTAAAGGGATTGGAGTTGGTCCAAGGGTTGGACTTGATGATCTCAGAGGTCTTTTCCAACCCAATCCATTCTATGATTCTATGATTCTATGACTCTGCAGTTCAGTAGGTTTAGAAAATACCCTTCACTGGAGATCATGGATGCAGGAGCTCAGAAACAAGCTTGAGCTGCTTTCCTCTTCCTCCAGAGCCTGTTTGACAGTCTCACTGAAATGCACACTTAAGGGCTGTGTCCCAGGACTCTCCATCATTTCTGCTGGTGGGGATTCCAAGATGGGGTCAGGGCACCCTGTTGTACTCACCTCTACTTGCAAGCAAGGAGCAGAACTGGAGCCTGCAGGGCCCAAGGGGTTGGGTTCATTTCCTTAAAATCTCTAAATGCACTTGTGAGTTTGCCTGCTGTAAATTAGTCTGGATAAATCACTTGGGATAAATCATGTGTGATAGTGTGTGGTCTTGTTTGATGCTGTAGTATTTGTAAATATGGAGCAGCCGAAGGGAAAACTGCTTGTGGCCTTTGTATGCCAAGGAAAAACCCAAAAAGCAAAGAGCTAATCAGCCAGTTTTTGTAGGTCCCTGTTCTAACAAAGGAAATGACAGTGGAAAGAGCCATTTTAGACCAGTGTTCAGGAGACTCTGTCTTCCCTTATCATAGTCCCAAAGCTCCTCACAGCTGAGCTTTACTGACAGGTATCACAGGATCACAGAACATGCTGAATTGGAAGGAACCCACTGTGATCATTCAGTCTAACTCCTGATCCTGCACAGGATCATCCCCAAGAGTCACATTCTGTGCCCCAGAACATCATCCAAACCCTCCTGGAGCTCTGGCAACCTTGGGGCTGTGCCCACTGCCCTGGGGAGCCTGGTCAGTGCCCACCACCCTCTGGGGGAAGGACCTTTTCCTGAGATCCAACCTGATCCTGCCCTGACACAGCTCCAGCCATTCCCTCGGTGCTGTCCCTGCCCTGACACAGCTCCAGCCATTCCCTGGGTGCTGTCCCTGGTCCCCACAGAGCAGAGCTCAGTGCCTGCCCCTCCTCTGCCCCTCCCAAGGAATCTGGAACTGCAATGAGGTCTCCCCTCAGTCTCCTCCAGGAAGAGCATACCAACTGTATCCAGTGACAGGCTCCTGCCCCAGTCACTGAGTGGAGCAGTAGCTGAACTCTCCTCCCAGCCCTCAGTTCCTTCACTTTCAGCTGGGTCTTCCAACAGGTTATCCTCTGGGATGCTGAGCCTTCCTCCACCCTGGGAGCATCTCCATCTGACCCTGGTGTATGTCTGTGGCAATGACAGACCTACTGCATGATGCCTTAGGTGTTGTCAGGCATCAGGGTTTGAAATGCCTCTATGCCTCCCTCTGACTGACAAAGTTTCTGTGGCTGCTGGTCCCTGCCCTGGGCAGCTCCAGCCTGTGCTGTTCCTCACTGTGTTCCAGGGCACACAGGGGGCGGGTGTTGTACATCACTGCCCAACTAGTTCATTTTTGCTAATTGGCAGAAGTGTTCAGAGCAGGAACGTGTGTGTGTGATGTGGTGTGAGATGCTGCTGACAGGGGGGATTCCAGCAGGGAAGGGGATACCCAGGGCTCTGCTTTATCCCTTCTTTGGCACTGATGTCCTGCTCTTGCCTTTCTTTATTGCTAGTGTAGGGTTGAGTTAAAATAACCAGGTAGCCATGGTTCTCTCTCCTCCTCCTTCAGAGTTTCCCCCCAGCCCAGCCTGTGTGATCCTTATCTGTCTGTATCACAATCCAAGCAGACAGCAGTGTCTGGTGTGGTCTCAGTTTGGGATATTTGGCATTTTAATAACTGCTTGATCACATTGCTTGTCACGTGGCCACTTTGAAAAAAAATTAGTATTTTAAGGAAAACCAACACTTTTTTCCCTTTGTAACAAATTACTTGTATCTTGAGAAGCTGTACTGAGTTGGTTTGCCAGGGATCTTCAGCGTGGGAGTGACTCCAAGTGTGTTTGCACAGGGGTGTCTGCTGTTTGTTACTACACTGAGGGACAGCTCTCACACAGTGCTCTGTTTCCTTACACAGAGAACCAAAACCACTCAGAGCAAACAAAATAACAAAGATAACCCTTTCTAAATACACTTCATGCTTTCAGGGCTTGTTTGTAAACCTGCTTTCTCAATATTCATGAAAAGTTGTTGTTGTCTCAGCATTAATAGGAGCAAACCACAGCGGGGAGTTGGTTTCTGAGCCTTAGGCAGTTCCTGACCAACATTTACCCTTTGCTGACCTTTCTTGTCGATGCTTTACTTCCTGATTTGTGTCTCTGCAAGGAATCCTCTCCCAATACCTTCTGCATTAAATCCACCTCCCAAGCCTCATGCACTTTAAAATATTACAGCTTTGGCTTCCATCATTTAAATTATGTTTTCCCTTTGTCACTTATGCAAATTTGTCATATTTTGCTGCTCTATCCATTGACTGAAGTGCCTTTAATATATGCCAGACCCTCTGTCCCTTTCTATTTTTCTTTCTAGTATTTTTGTTTTAACATTGGATGACCCAAACTGGCAGAAACAGGCAGAAATCTGAGCAGGGATGTGGCCAGAGGAGATTTGTCATTTTTACTCTTTATATACAGATAAAAACCTCAGAATCCCACTGGGACTTTTGAGGGTAATGGTGATGTAAGTTTTTTTTTTGCCCTATTTCATCAAGTTTCATTAAAACCATGGGCAATCACTTAATCTGGGATCTTGTACTATGGGTGCAATAAATGCTGATCAGTGCAATGTTTGCTCCTGCAATGAAAACCACCTTTTTTCTCTGCTGTATCCATCAAGAAAGTTTAATTTCTTCAGATATGTATAAATCTAAATTCTCTCACGGACTTGTGTAATACTGTTTGGTCTATCATTTCTTTAGAATTGGTTTCTTTGGGTTATTTAAAATATCTAATTGATTGAATATGTTTTTGTTTATTAATAAGAACATAATTCTCAGTCAAATTTGTCACACAGGCATAGTAGAAATGCAAAATCCCTTTTTCGTGGACACCCAGCAGTGTCTTTATTTTTTAATTCCCTTAAATATTCCTGCCAATACAATTATGTGAAGAAGCTGAGAGACAGTTTTATTAATTGCTGTTTCACAGGGTCAGCTGAGGCTCTGTGGAAGTTTTCTTTTACACTTGCCCCTCACTCCAAGAGAGACATTGAGGGGCTGCAGCATGTCCAGGCAAGGGAATGGAGCTGGGAAGGGGCTGGAGCAGCAGGAGGGGCTGAGGGAGCTGGGAAGGGGCTGGAGCAGCAGGAGGGGCTGAGAGAGCTGGGAGGGCTCAGCCTGGAGAAAAGGAGGCTCAGGGGGGACCTTCTGGCTCTGCAATCCCTGCTAGGAAGGGGGGACTCAAGGCAGGGGGTCGGGCTCTGCTCCAGGAACAGGGACAGGAGGAGAGGGCATGGCCTAAGGCTGGGCCAGGGTAGGGGCAGGGGGCACAGCAGAAGGAATTTCTCCATGAAAATGATGGTCAGGCCCTGGCAGGGGCTGCCCAGGGAGGTTTGGAGTGCCCAGCCCTGGAGGTGCCCAAGGCAGGACTGGCCATGGCACTGAGTGCTCCGGGCTGGGGGACAAGGTGGGCATTGGGCACAGGGTGGGCTCCCTGGGCTGGGAGGGCTTTGCCAAGGTGGGCATTGGGCACAGGATGGGCTCCATGGTCTGGGAGGGTTCCCTCAGAACCCTATAAATACCCATGTTGCCCTCAGTAAAGGTTCACTATTTGTGCCTTTGTTTCCACCCAGTGCAGAGTGAGCTCTGGGTCATTTTCCCTCAGTCAGTGGCTTGTCAGGGCAGCCACAGCTTCTCTGGGCACCCTGTGCCAGGGCTCACCATCCTCACAGGGAAGAATTCCTTCCCAGGATCCCATCTAACCCTGCTGTGACCACTGCCTTGGGGAGCCTGTTCAGTGCCCAACCACTGGCTGGGGGAAGAACCTGTTTATAAGATTCACTCTAACCCTGCCCTGACACAGCTCTAGGCCATTCCCTGGGTGCTGTCCCTGGTCCCCAAAGAGCAAGGATCAGAGCTGCCCCTTATGAGAAGCTGCAGGCCCTGGTGAGATCTGAGGGTGGCACCAGTGGGTGAAGGACATGGAGACTTCTGCCCTCTGCATTTGGCTTTGGTTACAGATCATCTTTTACTCACTGAATGGCTGAGGAGAGCAGGTCTGCTCCTGCTTTTAGAGCAAGCAGTGTCCACCTATGTCTTATATGTTATCCTGCATTGCTTACTAGTCAACAAACCCCAGAAACAAACCCCAGCCAACAAGCCATATCTGTCTGCCGTGGCATGACCAGTCTTCTTACAGCAGCTCAGCCTGACTTTTAAAGTGCCTTGTTAAATTTTTTCCCCCTACTCTCGCAGGTCTAAAATGAATGTTCAAAGGACACAACTATGGCTGGGAAAACTGAGCTTATTTAGATAGTGGGAATGTCTTTCCTGTGCTAACAGCAGTGAAAAGCCACAGATAAGACTGAAAGCCTTAATGTTAATTAGACAGGAATTTCCTTAATTTGTCGGCCTGTTTTAAAAGTTGTAAATCCAAGAAGCAACAGATGGCTGAGTCAAAACAAGAACAGATTAAGACCTACATCCTCCCTGTAATGCCAGGTATTATGGAAAGTATTTCTGAACACAAAACTTAAGCACTTTGATTGTTTGAACTATCAGGCTCTTTATCTGCTGTCTGTGCTGGAAAGCACTGGAGCACATACATCAGCCCCAAATGGATGTGTAATCCCATAACTATTCCCTGCTTTACAAAGCCCTTAAGCATGTCCTTCAGTCACAAAGAAATCAGTGGGTTTGAAACACATGTTCAAAGTTAAAGCCACATGTTGAAGTGCTTGTTAAATTGCTATCGCCGTACATCCCTCACTGTGTGCATTTTATTCCTGTCTAACCTCTTAGCTTTATGTTCTGAGCTCAACAGCAAGAAGAAATAAAATGCTTGTAAATGTGATGTCAAATGTTCAGTCTCTACCCCGAGATAAACAGGACTATCCCCTAAAAAAAGCTCTGCTCATTTGCTTGTGCTGCCTTAGTAATCCCTCAGTTTGTATCATTGTTATTATCACTTCATGAATTATGCCTTTGCAGAAACTTAAAGGCCAATTCACAAAGATAAAAAACAACTGTTGGGGTCAGTTGGGAAACCTGTGAAGTGTTGAGAACAGTTTCTAGGACTTGCCAAATTCCCCACATTTCAAAAATATGGAGAAGGAATTTGAAGAACTTCTTATCACTTCTGTAATCATAGTCCCTAATGCTGGCAGGGATTCTGAACGAGTTCTCATGCACTACTGAAGGCACTTAGAGAGGGAAACACATGGTGTGTTTTTTAATCAGTGGGAAGAATGCCTTTGCTCTGGCACTCAAAGAATAAATGTGAATATGATGAGAACATATTACAGATTGCCAGCATCAGAGAGTTGCTGATAATGATCTCCACTGCCTGAATTCATAAAAATAAAACATGCAAAAAAAAAAGGACAAACCTTGTATTTTATTGCATAAACAGAAATACTCTGACACATTTGTGTGTTGTTGTGAGAAGCTTTGGACTTTAAATTTTGAAAAAGCGAAACACTACTATGGGGAACATGGGCAGATTTGAGGGGAGAAATACTTCTGCAGTCTTTGTACACCCTCTTTTCAGTGAAGTGCTTTTCTCATGGAGTGGCTCTGCCTTCATGTGTTGTTACACCTGTGGGTTTGTGCTGCAGAAGACTCAAAGACTGGCACTGTGTTCCTCTGTCTGAGGAATCATGGAATGGCTTGAGTTGGAAGGGACATTAAAGCCCATCCAGTCCCACCCCCTGCCATGGGCAGGGACACCTCCCACCAGCCCAGGGTGCTCCAAGCCCTGTCCAACCTGGCCTTGGACACTCCCAGGGATGAGGCAGCCACAGCTTCTCTGCCCAACCTGTGCCAGGGCCTNGGCAGAATCCCCCCCTCACCACACTGTGGGATTAAGAAGTGGTTTCATCGATGCCTCTCAGTGGTCTGTGCTGATTTACTTACCTTGACATCACCCTGTGCGGCACTTGGGCTCTTTATTAGTATCGGTGATTATTTGAAATAGTTGATCTTGAGCCTGCACTCCTGTAGTGAAGCTGTTGTGGGAGGACATGTATTGAAATAATTGACAGTGTAACTACTGTGACATAAATAAAACGGTGGAAAATTACAAAGTTTAGCTTCTCCAGGTACATGTGACACATCTGGTAACTGCAGAGTAATTCTTACCACTCATGTAGTGACTGACTATACATGGCCTTACTAACACCACAGTTACTAGTACCAGCCCTGGCAGAGCAGTTGTCATGGCACAGACAGATGCTTAGCTGTGACTTCACAGCTCTCCCTTCTGACCTGGGGCAGAGCAGAAGGGTTGGGAGTGCTGTGTGGAACAGGTTTATTAATAGTTGTGAAATTGTACAGGTTCTGGGGGTAAATACCATTGCACTCATTGCACACAGACCACACATCTAGTCTTGTAGTGGAACTTCTACTAAAGGCAGGGTAAGGAGGAAAATGGGGGCCTCACTGTGAATGTTTGGTCAGTTCAGGGCACCACAGCATAGGAAAGGGATGAAGCCATTAGAGAGTGGCCAAAGGAGGGACACAAAGATGGTGAAGGGCCTGGAGGGGCAGCGTGTGAGGGCACTGAGGGCACTTGGTGTGTTCAACTGGAGAAGAGGAGACTGAGGGGAGACCTCACTGCAGGTACAACTTCCTTGGGAGGGGCAGAGGAGGGGCAGGCACTGAGTTCTGCTCTGTGGGGAAAAGAGACAGCACCCAGGGAATGGCTGGAGCTGTGTCAGGGCAGGGACAGGTTGGATCTCAGCAAAAGGTCCTTCCCCCAGAGGGTGGTGGGCACTGAGCAGGCTCCCCAGGGCCGTGGGCACAGCCCCAAGGCTGCCAGAGCTCCAGGAGTGTTTGGATGATGCTCTGGGGCACAGGGTGTGACTCTTGGGGATGGTTCCCGTGCAGGGCCAGGAGCTGGACTGGATGATGCTTGTGGGTCCCTTCCAGCTTAGCACATTCTGTGACTCTGTGATTCTGTGACCTTTCGGTATAAAACCCCCAACCAATCAGGACTGTCTTTTAAAGTCAACCCAGTTTGGCTGTTTGTAATGGTCTCAGAAACCTCAGTGATGGAGATGTTAAAGATGGAGACCTGGCTTTTTAGCTGCTTGAGTGGATGGTCACAGCAGGGTTCGTTGTGAGAGGCAGGTTCTCTTCAGACCAAGACCTCCAGCCAGGGTACACAGGGAGAAAATCCAGACTCCTGTGGGATCCAGCAATGTTCCACAGTTTGCCTTTTCCACATGCTTTGCCACACCCTACCTTGAGGTGGGACTGGAAACAAAACTTCTGGAATACACCAGGAAGACCATTCTTGTGGTATTGCCATCCCAGCCAAAACCAGGAAGCATTGGAAAACTTCCCAGAGAGGGGGGAAAAAATCAGACTGCTGGAGAGGGTTTGCCAGCAAAGTTTCCAAGCCAAGGGGATTTGGAAAAGGGTGTGAATGTTTCAGAGGTTATCCAAACCAGGCCACAGACCTTCTCTCGCTGTTCAGTGTGGGAGTTCAGCCCTCTGAGCTGTGCTGCCATTGAGGATATTCCTCCATGTGGTTGCTTATCAGCAGCTCCAACTCTCCAACATTAGGAACTGATTTCCCCATAATCAAAGGATCCTGCTGCCCAGCTAACCAAGAACTGCAGGTTAATAACTCCTCTTGAAAACAGAGTAAAAAAGAACAAGCCACCAAAAAGCCATTCTCAAAGTTGTTCTGGAAGTGTCTCTATCCAACATCCTTTCCAGAGGTCATTTAAAGGCAAGCAGCTCCTGTCTTTTCTCCTTCAGCCTTAGCTCCATCCACCACTGACCAGTAGAAGAGAATCCAGCCCCTCTTCTCCCATGGCAACCCCATTGCGTCTTTGGCCTCTTTACTCTCCAGGATAACCATCTGCTTCTGATTTCCTCTTTCCATGTAGGAAGGTGCCTTTCTGGTTTTCACAGCTCAGCTGTGAGACCTGATGCCCCGTTTGACGTCATGTCCTGTGCTCTCAGAGTGCTGTCTGTGGCCAGGTGGGACACTTCCCTGTGCCCTCACAATGAGGCCCCACTGAAGCCCATTGGCAAAGACTGGGTGTTCTGGTGACATTGCAACCAAAGAGCAGGCATGTTGTTACAGGCCACTGATACTTGTGACCCATTGTTCAGAGAATCATAGAACCATGGAATGGTCTGGCTTGGAAGAGGCCTTAAAGGTGATGTAGTTCCATCCCCTGGGCAGGGACACCTTCCACCAGCCTAGGATGCTCCAAGCCCTCTCCAACCTGGCCTTGGACACTTCCAGGGATGGGGCAGCCACAGCTGCTCTGGGCAACCAGTTCCTTGAGAAGAAAATTCCTGAAGAATTGAGAATTGAACTGAGAAGAATATTCCTGTAAGCTCTGCTGAAGTGTGCATGAATAGCTTGAATTTTGACTTAAGTATTCTTTTGAGACTCTTACCCAAATTGTGTATTTAAGTTTTACAGACCCAACGTGGTCATGAGGACAAGAATATTAATGTTTTTTTACTGTCAAATTAATTTATGACTGAAGATTTTCTTAGTAACCAATGATTATCCAGATTATTCTAAACAAACCTGTCCACCCTGGGCTGCTGCCAAACTGAATCATGGCTGTGTGCTGAGGAGGATCTGGGTCCTGTCTTCAGGACAGATCCCATGCTCCCAGGCCAAAGAAGAGGTGTGTTTATAAATTACCAAACTGGTGTTTCTGTGTCTCCTCACACCTCACAAAGATAGGGGTAGATAACTCAGGCCATGGGGTGTAGCTGGGGTGAGGGGTGGGAAGAAGAGCTGTAAAACCAAAACAGCAAATAATTATTGGGAACCCACTTTTCATGATGACTCTGCAATGTAAAGGAAGCAATTAATCTGCTCCAGGACCTCTTCTTACACACAGGTTTTTTTGCTTGCACTGGGAGCACAGGACCTGATATTATTAATCATATCAATGCTTGAGACATATCATAGGGAAAGAAGTTGTAAAAAAGTATTTTATTTCTAGAGACTTTCATTTATCCCAGAATCACAGAATGTGCTGAGTTGGAAGGGACCCAAAAGGACCATCCAGTCCAACTCCTGGCCCTGCACAGGATCATCCCCAAGAGTCACACCCTGTGCCTGAGAGTGTTTTGTAAGATGAATAGGTAAATACAAATGATACCATCTCAGTTGGCACATTCTCATTAATCAGCAAAAGATATAGTTTAATCACAACAAAACCCAGTAGAATTTTGTGTCAGATATGAGAAGAAAACATCCATCAGGGCAGCTTGAGCCCTGGAGTGTTTGTAGCAGAAGGTGTCCTTCTGTAGGGGAACCATTCCCAAGACAAATTTTACCTGTCAAGTTGAAGAAGCAAACCTGGTTATGTATCAGCTACTTGCTTGGATCAAACCTGAGGAATAATTTCTAGTTCATGGCCAGGCTTTGTGAACAAAGATTTGGGAAGGGCACTACCCACACTTGCTGCAAGCGTGCTGGTGGCTAAAAAGGCCGATATGGGATAGGCAGGTCCGACCTCAAAAGGCACAGCAGAACGTCTCTTTAGGTGATATTGGTGAGGAATGGTTCTTTCTACATTGTCGTTTTTCCTCGAGACTGACTCTGTGTGCTTTCTCAAAGGAAGCAGCAGCGTCATGAATGGTGTGTCTCCATGAGTCCCTGTTGGAGGCCAGAGTGGACCATTGATGGCAGTCAGTATGGCCAAGGCTGAGGTGTTGTTTCAGGGAGTCCTTGTGTCTCTTCTTCTTCTGCACATCTCCAGGATGGAGGATCACCCACTGCCTCCTAAAGATTGTGCTCTATGGTGAACTCGCCACCGGCTGTCGCAAGAGAGGAGCCCCGAAGAGGAGATACAAGGACTCCCTGAAACAACAGATCTCAATTCCCAAATCTTCGTTCGCGAAGCCTAGCCATGATGATTACTGTTTTCAGCCTGAACCTCATAGAAAAAAGAATATTTGTTTGCAACAGATTTTTAGCAGAAAAAGCTGCGCATGTGAAACTTTCCCAGAAGAAATAATAGTGTGACCTATTTACCTTTCATATTGATATTTTTTGTGAAAAGGAGATGCACCCACATTCCTTAGTGAATCTGGTGGGAGATAGATATAAAGGGACTGAAAAAATGGGAAGATGAAAGGAGAAGATAATCCCGGGTGAGTACTGTAATTCTGGGTATGTGTTATGTCAAAAAAAGAAGAGTGCTTGTAGCAGTTAATACACACTCAATTCACAATGTTTGATGCACTTACATCATGCAAGAGCAGACAAGAAGGACAAGAATCCCAGCAATAAAAAATCTGGACCAAGGTCAAATTCAGGCCAGTGGAGTGTGGTGAATGACAGAAACACAGAATGGCCTGAGTGGAAGGGACCCTAAAGATCATCCAGTTCCACCCCCTGCCATGGGCAGGGACACCTCACACCAGCCCAGGTTGCTCCAAGCCCTGTCCAACCTGGCCTTGGACACTTCCAGGGATGGGGCAGCCATCTGGGCACCCTGTGCCAGGGCCTGCCCACCCTCACAGGGGAGAATTCCTTTTCAATATCCCATCTAACCCTGCCCTCAGGCAGTGGGAAACCATTACCCCTTGTCCTGTCACTCCAGGTCCTTGTAAAGAGTCTCTCCCTTTTTTCTGGTTGGCTTCTTCAGGCATTGCAAGGCCACAATCAGGTGACCCCAAAGCTTCTCTTCTCCAGGCTGAACAATCCCAGCTCTCCCAGCCTTTCCTCCCAGCAGAGCTACTCCATCCTCTGACCATCTTGGTGCCTCCTCTGGACTCTCCAGCAGCTCCATGTCCTTCCTGTGCTGGCCCCAGGGCTGGAGGCAGCTCTGCAGGTGGGGTCTCACCTGAGGGGGTAGAGGAGCAGAATCCCCCCTGCCCTGCTGCCCACGCTGTGGGACCAGCCCAGGGCATGGAGAGTTCTGGGCTGGGCCATGTCCAGCCTCTCCCCCACCAGCACCCCCAAGTCCTTCTCTCCGGGGCTGCTCCACCTGCTCATCCCCAGCCTGGATTGATCCTGGGCGTTGCCCCTACCCAGGGCAGCTCCAGCACTTGCTCTTGTTAAACCTCATGAGATTCCCATGGGCCATTGCTCGAGGCTGTCCAGGTCCCTCTGGATGGCATCTCATCCTTCAGGTGCGTCACTGCACCCTCTGCTTGGTGTCACCTGCAAACCCACCAAGGCTGCCCCTAGTCCCTTTATCTGTGTTGTTAGTGAGATATTAAATAACACTGGTCCCAATGCAGACCCCTGAGGGCACCACTGCCCCTTCTGCCCATGAGGACTGTGAGCTGTTGGAATTGTCTTCAACTTCTGCCACACTGGACTGGTGGTGGTTTGAACAGGGGTCTGATGTTGCTGTCACTGTGGGTATAAGCTCTGTCTCTACCTCCCTGAGCCACTCAGGAGTAAAGTGCTGGGCTGGAGTTTTCTGGAGGTGCATCCTTATAAAAAGCATGGGAGGAGCAGTTGGTTCCTCTGCCTGAGAAACCTCAGCACCCACATTTATGAACAGGCAGGGCAGAGCTTCATGTTTATGGACAGGCAGGGGCAGAGCTCCAGGTTTATGGGCAGGCAGGGGCAGAGCTCCTCGCTCATCATAGAACATCTCCTGGTGCATCCCCTCCATGAGGGAATGAAAGCTCGTCTTGTTTAGCTCTTAGAGGGAAGTCAATTATCATCAGGTTAAGCAGAGCTATGCCAGCAGGAGATGTGATCCCACGTGGTTATGAGACACTGTAAGAAGCCATGAGCTCAGATCCAGGAGGGATTTTTAAAGCCTTGCTGTCATTTTAAAGCAGAGGGAACATACCTATTTTCTAAATATAAATATACCTCCTTACTTCTCTTTTTACAATCTGTATCAGATCATTCTTTGGTAGTCCCAACACAGGCTGGTGAGATCAGGGGTTTTTTAACAGTGCATGTTTTGGATCTGGAGTGGCTGATTGGCTGATATCCTCCTGCACAGTTGGGTCAAAGAGATGCAATGCATCAGCTGGACTTTTATAAAACCTATGGATATTTAATAGGACTGTCAAACAGTATACTTTGATCCATGTTTACTATGATGAAATTTTTTTCCTCTTTAACAGTGGTCCAGGAGAACTATGCTGTTATTGGAAAGGCAATATTGAGTATATGGATACAGACCAGAGCAGAGAGCCCTTCTCTGCGGATGGGAACACATGTGCTGTCACTGAGGGTGCATTGGGTATTTGTAAATGAAGAATCAGAATCGGTAATATGGGTATATTGGGCTACTGTCATAAACAAATTCAAACAAGAAAAAATGCACATGCCTGTGGGATGGGACTCAATTCTCAACACAGACCTGACTTTGCTCCTCTGAAAGCCAACAAGTGTGTTAGTAAGGCCTGCAGTGAGACTATGGCTGGATCATGTTGAGCATGACTGAGCACTCCACCTGCAGCTGAAGAGCAGACATGAGACCTGAGCTTGCTGGGCTCACAGGAGAATTTGCATTTTCTGCACTGGAAAGGGGACACTCTCAGAACCCAGGACCATGGCAATATTTCAGGCCCAGAAGAACATACTATATTCCCTCTTTATTAATAGAAGCTGTATTTTGGCACCATTGAAAGCCACTGAGATATTCTTGTTTTTTAGGAATTGCCTTTGGAGTTCCAAGAAGCCCAGGAGTCGCTTGGTTGACTTCAGTATGAGAACTGGAGCAGTCTGAAGCCTTGCCCTGGAAGTTTTCACTGGGTTTGTGATGGAAAGATGGAAAGAAATTGTTATGGTTTTATTTCCATTTCATTTTGTGTTGGGGTCCATGCATGTTCCATAGGCCTTGGGTTTGGAATGGAGCATGCATGGATTCTTCAGAAGACTCTGTTATCCAGATAAAAATGTGCATTTCAGAAGCAAAACACATCTGTGTTGCAGCAGCACAAGTTCAAAGCCGATGGGGGAAGTTTATTGGAAGCAGCTGCAGTTGTCTTTGGTAATTATGAGCAGAACATACTTGAGGACTTGACACAACAGGTTTACACACTGTGATTAGGTAAAGAAAGTTAATGTCTGCTTTTAATAATAAGAGCAAGTAGCAGAGGTGGCAAAGTATTTTTAATGACATCATTTGCCCAGCTGTTTTACACATCTGTAATGTGCAAGATCATTCCAGTTCCGTAACACTTCATCCTTGCTCTTCCACACCTTTGGGATAAGGGATAAAGTTACCTGTCTGGAAGGGAGCAGCCTGGGAAATGTTGGTATTTGTGGGCAGTTATCAGCATTGGTCATACTCTAACACTGGTTCTGCATTAGCTACACATTTATTTTCCACATGCTAATTACTTCACTGTGAGTTTGGCACTCAGACATAGAGCCCTGTGCTCTGGGCCAACCTACATTTAGGAATGAAACATTTGCAGCAGCTGCAAAAATGTTTTTACTTATTTAGAACATGATAATGTTTTATAGCCATGAATAATGACAAGCCAATAAATCATTAATTTGTAATGTTAGATTCTTGCCCTTATGACATCTGAGCCAAGGATGGCACAGAGAGGATGTGTCAGATGGCTGCTTTGTATTTCTCTGCAGGCACAAGAGTTGACCACATATATAAAGTATGTTTCAACACTGGTGAAATTCTGTGGGATTTTCATCTGAGACCCTTTTCTCTCCTTTGTAGGGATGTAGAGAGACTTTACAAGAACATGTCATAACAGGACAAGGGGAATGGTTCCAAACTGAGAGTAGGTTTAGATCACAGATTAGAAAAAAATTCTTCTCTGTGAGGGTGGGGAGGCCCTGGCACAGAAGCTGTGGCTGCCCCATCCCTGGAGGTGCCCAAGGCAGGTTGGACAGGGCTTGGAGCAACCAGGCTCTTCTTGGGGCACCCAGCAATGGCACAAGAGGAATGGGCAGGAACTGATGGCCAGGAAGTTGCAGCTGGACAGGAGGAAGAACTTCTTTGCTGTGCAGAGACTGAGCACTGAGCAGAGCCCAGAGAGGGTGTGGAGTCTCCTCCCTGGGGATATTCCAGAGCTGTCTGGACACAATCCTGTGCCATGTGCTCTGGGGTGGCCCTGTTGGAGCAGGGAGGTGGCACCAGATGAGCCGCTCTGGGCCCTTCCAGCCTGAACCATTCTGGGATTCTGTGACATGCTGAGCTTTGTGAACATACCTGAGCTGTACAATTTAATTACAGTGTGAATTTGGCTTCAGTGTGCAAAAAAAAAAA
>VWZD01004558.1:176227-197464 GCA_013396695.1 Sakesphorus luctuosus | reverse complement strand
AAAAAAAAAAGAAAACAGTGACTTTGAAATCAAATTTTAGCATTTCTGGAAAGAAAGAAACAAGATACTGACTAAGATTTAAGTGCAAAATAAAACAGGTTCATGAGAGATTATGTTGTGGGTCAGAGAAAAAGGCAGGATGTATTGTATTATAATAGTAACAATCTTCTTCTAGTTTTTCTTCATTACCTGTGTAGGGTTAATGCAGATGATTTAAGCCTTGAAGGTCAACAGGATGTCCTCTTGGGAACGACATTTTCTGTCTTTTAAGGTACTTTATACAGATTTTTCTGAAATCTTAGGTAATTAGTAAATGCACACATTAAACTAATAGTGTCCTGTTCAGCCAACAGCCCCATTTCCTCACAGCTTTGTGTGTTGTGTTACTGGTTTTTATATACATTTATATACGTTTTCATTTATTTCAATGAGCAGTCATGGTTGAATCCTATCAGCTTCATTGTGAGAACATACGGGTATTATTCAGAATCAGAGGTTTGTAACTGTTGAAATGAGCTATAAAATTCCTGAAGGGTTGGAAAGTCTGAAAATTTAATTTACTTCCAAAAAATTCAATTTTACTTTTTGCTGTGGAGAAAAAAAATAAAAAGGGAACATTTCAGGTGGATAGCACAAGTCTCACAAAATGTTGTACTTATTTTAGAGGTAGGAAATCTGGCCAGTTGAACTGAGATTAAAGGTCAGTTGGATTCCCAAGTGCTCTTGAATTGCAAAGTGACTTTCAGTGGAAGATTTCCGGCTGGAAGCCAAGCATTTGGGTGATATTTCCATGATATATTCAGGACAGAAGTTCTTGGTATTTAACACCTCTGTGGCACAGGGCTGGTGGGAGGCTGCAGGTAAACCCTGAGATGGGCTTGGCTGGTCAAAGCGTGGTGCTCATAGTGCCAAACTTATGGCTTTGATCCCATTATGGGTCAGTCACTTACGAGTTGGACTTGATGATCCTGTAGGTCTCATCCAACACAGAATTGTGTGATTCCATGTGATCTGTGCTGTCAGCCCCCAGCCCCACCTATGAGCCCATTTACATGAGCTTCACAAATCTATGCCCTTTCCTAAAGAAAAGGAATCCCAAGGCAATTGTCACACTCGGCTCTGGGAAGAGACAAGGATTCCCATTTAATTTATCTCTGTTTTATCAGAACTACTAATAACTTGGTGAAAAATTGCTAAGCCATTTCTCGATAATTTGGGTGAATTGCTTAAAGACTGAACATATTTCTGAAAATATATCTTACCTGAACCAAAAAGATTTAGCCTGAAATGTGAATCATACACGAAATTCTGTAGGCTGTGCTGTGCAGACCGTTAGATCATGGAATGGTTTGAGTTGGAAGTGACCTTAGGGCTCACTGAGAGGGTGGTGGGCACTGACCAGGCTCTCCAGGGCAGTGGGCACAGCCCCAAGGCTGCCAGAGCTCCAGGAGTGTTTGGATGATGCTCTGGGGCACAGGGTGTGACTCTTGGGGATGGTCCTGTGCAGGGCCAGGAGCTGGGCTGGATGATCCTTGTGGGTCCCTTCAAACTCAGCACATTCTTTGACTCTGTGATTTAGTTCCAACCCCCTGCCATGGATGACCATAAATTTTCCTTTTTGGCTTTAAAATCTATGAATGCATCCTACAGCTCAAAAATACTGCAGTGCTTAATGAATCCTGCAATGAAAGGGTCGTCACAATTCGTTGTGGGGGACAAAGGGACACAGGTCGCAGGTGTCACACATGAGCTAATTTATTAAACTGCGTCTAACACACTTAAAGAAAGAAACTAAAGAATAAAGAAACTAAAAAGCCTTAACTACTTACAAATTACAAGTTACACTATATATGTTCTAAATTGCACTCATGGTCAGNAATGTTAAGAAGAGGGTAAATTTGGTTTAAATAGAAAAAAAAAAAAAAAAAAAAAAAAAGAAAACAGTGACTTTGAAATCAAATTTTAGCATTTCTGGAAAGAAAGAAACAAGATACTGACTAAGATTTAAGTGCAAAATAAAACAGGTTCATGAGAGATTATGTTGTGGGTCAGAGAAAAAGGCAGGATGTATTGTATTATAATAGTAACAATCTTCTTCTAGTTTTTCTTCATTACCTGTGTAGGGTTAATGCAGATGATTTAAGCCTTGAAGGTCAACAGGATGTCCTCTTGGGAACGACATTTTCTGTCTTTTAAGGTACTTTATACAGATTTTTCTGAAATCTTAGGTAATTAGTAAATGCACACATTAAACTAATAGTGTCCTGTTCAGCCAACAGCCCCATTTCCTCACAGCTTTGTGTGTTGTGTTACTGGTTTTTATATACATTTATATACGTTTTCATTTATTTCAATGAGCAGTCATGGTTGAATCCTATCAGCTTCATTGTGAGAACATACGGGTATTATTCAGAATCAGAGGTTTGTAACTGTTGAAATGAGCTATAAAATTCCTGAAGGGTTGGAAAGTCTGAAAATTTAATTTACTTCCAAAAAATTCAATTTTACTTTTTGCTGTGGAGAAAAAAAATAAAAAGGGAACATTTCAGGTGGATAGCACAAGTCTCACAAAATGTTGTACTTATTTTAGAGGTAGGAAATCTGGCCAGTTGAACTGAGATTAAAGGTCAGTTGGATTCCCAAGTGCTCTTGAATTGCAAAGTGACTTTCAGTGGAAGATTTCCGGCTGGAAGCCAAGCATTTGGGTGATATTTCCATGATATATTCAGGACAGAAGTTCTTGGTATTTAACACCTCTGTGGCACAGGGCTGGTGGGAGGCTGCAGGTAAACCCTGAGATGGGCTTGGCTGGTCAAAGCGTGGTGCTCATAGTGCCAAACTTATGGCTTTGATCCCATTATGGGTCAGTCACTTACGAGTTGGACTTGATGATCCTGTAGGTCTCATCCAACACAGAATTGTGTGATTCCATGTGATCTGTGCTGTCAGCCCCCAGCCCCACCTATGAGCCCATTTACATGAGCTTCACAAATCTATGCCCTTTCCTAAAGAAAAGGAATCCCAAGGCAATTGTCACACTCGGCTCTGGGAAGAGACAAGGATTCCCATTTAATTTATCTCTGTTTTATCAGAACTACTAATAACTTGGTGAAAAATTGCTAAGCCATTTCTCGATAATTTGGGTGAATTGCTTAAAGACTGAACATATTTCTGAAAATATATCTTACCTGAACCAAAAAGATTTAGCCTGAAATGTGAATCATACACGAAATTCTGTAGGCTGTGCTGTGCAGACCGTTAGATCATGGAATGGTTTGAGTTGGAAGTGACCTTAGGGCTCACTGAGAGGGTGGTGGGCACTGACCAGGCTCTCCAGGGCAGTGGGCACAGCCCCAAGGCTGCCAGAGCTCCAGGAGTGTTTGGATGATGCTCTGGGGCACAGGGTGTGACTCTTGGGGATGGTCCTGTGCAGGGCCAGGAGCTGGGCTGGATGATCCTTGTGGGTCCCTTCAAACTCAGCACATTCTTTGACTCTGTGATTTAGTTCCAACCCCCTGCCATGGATGACCATAAATTTTCCTTTTTGGCTTTAAAATCTATGAATGCATCCTACAGCTCAAAAATACTGCAGTGCTTAATGAATCCTGCAATGAAAGGGTCGTCACAATTCGTTGTGGGGGACAAAGGGACACAGGTCGCAGGTGTCACACATGAGCTAATTTATTAAACTGCGTCTAACACACTTAAAGAAAGAAACTAAAGAATAAAGAAACTAAAAAGCCTTAACTACTTACAAATTACAAGTTACACTATATATGTTCTAAATTGCACTCATGGTCAGTTTTCACAGGTTTGTGACAGTGTCCATAGGCTTTATTACGGCTTCTAATTGGGTTCCCAGCAGAGGAGGGGTTAATGCAGGGAGGGCTTTTCTGCATCGGTGCGCGGCTCCATCCCGGGCTGGAGAGGGACCAGGTCCGGGCTGGAGAGGGACCAGGTTCGGGCTGTGGAGGGACCAGGTCCAGACTGGAGAGGGACCAGTCCGGGCTGCGGAGGGACCAGGTCCGGGCTGCACAGGGACCAGGTCCGCCTGGAATGCAGCACGGCTCAGTCTGCAGAACGGGGCCGGCTGCCAAGCCAGTTAACAGGCGGCTGGTTCTGTTGAAAAGGCAGCTTGAAAAGTTAAAACCTTCTGAGTTTCTAAAATCAGCTGGAGAACATTATAGTCACGCAGAACTGAAGGCAGACAACTCGTTAAAATTAGCGTTGGCTGTAATTAAAAACATGCAGGAGGAAAACGGCCATGAGAAGAAACAGACTCTTGGAAAGCTCCTGACATTGCTCGATGTGGAATGGAAATGAAGCTTGCTAATTGATTTAGATAATTGCTGGGTTACCACACGCTGCAGGAGGTACCAGAGCTGTCCTTTGTGTGGTGAAGCTCCAGTTTGGTCCCAGGTTTCCAAGCCTGGGAACAGATGAGGGACCTCTGCAGGGGTGAGCAGAGAAGGCAGCTGCTGCCCTGCCCCATGCTGGGGGGAGACCTGCTCTTGCTGTCCAAAATCTCTTGCTAGTCATTCACTTTTCTGTGTGGCAGCTTTGCTCCTCATGCCAGTCTATAATTGGCATTGCTCAGGAACTTGCTTGGCTCTTTGCACTCCCCTCCAGGACTCTCCTAGAGCTCCTGTGCTGCCTTGGAGGTTTGGCCTGTGCCAGCGTGAGGGGTCATACCTGGTCCACGTTTAAAACTACGGGTGATGTTCATGGGAGGAAACTCAGAACTGAGCTCAGCTGTTGCTGTGAGTGCATGTGAGGAGCACTGGTAATGCTGGCAGACTTGAGGCCAACTTTGGGACGAGCAGAGGGGAAAACATTCTAGCTCTGTCCCAGTTTATATTGGTGGGATGGGTACAGTAGGACCATCCCAGCCTGCTATCCATTGTTGCATTGCTCTCTGCAGCACTAGAATTAGTGTTGTCAACATAGTGCCCTAAGTTCCCACTCAACCTGCTGCTCTCACCCTCACCACGAGGGTCAGGAAAACAGGGGGTAGTGGAAGGTGAGTGTTCAGCAAAGCCTGTGCTTCAAGGGCTGGGGAATCCTGCTGGTGGCTCTGACAGGTGGCACTGCAGATGCATGAGGGTGAGTCAAGGAGCACATCTGGCATCTGTCTGCTCCCTGCTCCGGGATCCTGAGGTGGTGTAGCTCCAAGTACATGGAGAACAGTCAAATTGGCCTTCTCAGCAGGTGCATGTGGAGTGTCATTGCTAAAATAACGGGTTGCAGCATTCATCTATACCTACTTGAGGAATGTCTCTGCTGGGTAACGTAGCGTGTCTTTTCCATTTTTTCTAGAAAACATGCTTAGTTTTTACAAAAACTGACTTCAGAAGTAAGCTTTCCTCAAAATAAACATCATTATGGCTTGAAAACTACCTTGTCTTGCACGTTGGCTTCAGACAAACACGCAGCTTGAGTGGCTCCCCCTAAACTGGGCCTGATTTTGTAGTGCTGCTACTTTTGTCTCCATCCCACCCCATTTCAGAGGATGTTGTATTTCACAGCTCTTGCAGATGGTTGGGAAGTGTCCCTTTCCACACCTCGTGATTCATTTTTCTCTTGGCTTCTATTGTACAACACAACATGAATGGGAAAAATCCAGAAGCCCCATTTCATGTTGTCCTGCAGAGTCTGGCAGCTTGTGTGTGTTGTTAGGAAGATAACAAATCCCACTCTGTGGCCTTATGTAAGACCTACTGGCTTCAATTATGTGTTGCAACTCAATGGCTCCCCTATTAAAGTCATAACTCAACTTATATTGGCTTTTACTGCACGTTGTAATGTGATGATAGGCCCTCCTCATGTGATGCTTCTTGGCTTTTATAACAAATCCAAATGTCACAACTCACCTTTTTGTGTTTTAATGCAACAAACTCTTTCCACAGCTCTGTCTGATGCTTATTGGCTTCTCTGGAAGATCTTATTCCTAATTAGTGGGCTGAGTTCCTTGTCTTTCTTGGTGTATTTTAAGCATGTGCAGGGCTTGTCCTGCATGAATTTTCAATAAGGTATTTCTTTGCTTCATTATCAAACTATAATTTTAGGGCCAAGATTGTTTTTTCCTTCCAAATCCACTTGGGCTTTCATATTGTCTAGAGGGAGATTTTCCACAGTGGAAAACCAGAAAATTCCTACTCCAGTTTGTATTACTGGCAATCAAAGCAAATCTGAAGGCAGAAGAGAGGGTGACTCCTCTGCTGGTGCTGATATAGGTCTCTGTTGTCCCAGAAGTTGACAGGGGAGTAAATACAAGATTACTCTGTCTTCTCTTGAAGCCTTTAAATATTCTTCGGGAGAAAAGGAGACACAAATATTTGCTACTCTGATCTGGAACATTAAATAACACTGTTTTCAACATGGGTGGGTAAGTGTCTTGATTTAAGGCCTAATTCTGGTTCCCCTTAAAGTGTCTCTCAGTGGGGTTCACAGATCTTAAATACTATCAGTATTGTAAAGCAGACGCTAAAAATGGGATTTATTTCCCTGAATTCCCAATGCCTGCATTTGTAGTCGGAAGGGAGAAATAACAATGTCAGTACCTGGTCATTGGATTTAGTGTAGAAAACTCTTTGGAGCTGAGGCAAATTGCTGCCTGAAAATGCTTGTTTTCCACTGGTGGAAAATGGGATCTGATGACTCATGAGTTAGATGGAGAATCCCAGTCTTGGTAAGATCACTCATTGTAAAGATGTCATCGCCAGGTGCTGTACATGACACATTTGGGATTACTTTTTTTAAACCTCCACCATGTCTTCTTCTGTTCTAAAGTTTTCATCACCTTGTAATGACTCAGCCTTTCTCTTGTTTTTATCTGTTCCCTTGCAGCCTCTTGACCCCATTTCCTCTCAGTTTTTCCTCACATCACACACATCCAGGATGGTGATGGTTGTTACTGGATGGGGTTTGCCAATGTTCAGTAGCATCTTCCTCCTCCAGGTCCCTGGGAAGAGCTGAGGTGCAGTTCAGCAACACAAATATGTGGAGTGTGTGGGGCTGAGAAAGGAGGTGCACTGGGACACCATTGCAGGATTAGGGATTTTGACACAAGCCTGATCATTTCCGAATCCTCTTAACAAGTTGTGCTTCCCTCTCTGGATCTTCATGGTGCTGTGAAAGAGTAATCCTTGCCCAGGGTGTCAGGCTGAATGGAGTGTGGTCCCTCTGAGCGAATTGTCATTAAAACTCTTTATAAGTCATCAATTTATACAAATTACAGATTCGATAACAATAATTTTATAACTGAACTCCTTTTGACACTATAATGGGATTTAATTCCTTTTAAAAAGGCAAGTGACAAACTGCTTTGTACAGAACAACCTGTTCCAATTGCTCCTCAAGCTTTGGTAGAAGAAAAATTG
Source organism: Sakesphorus luctuosus (assembly GCA_013396695.1). NCBI lineage: Eukaryota > Metazoa > Chordata > Aves > Passeriformes > Thamnophilidae > Sakesphorus > Sakesphorus luctuosus. The sequence continues at coordinate 190,085 of VWZD01004558.1, read as the reverse complement.
AAATGCAATACTTTTTAACAGAAGTACAAGCTTCTGATATTATTTATTCCTGCTGTTTTTCTCCAACTTTGAAGCTGGGACAGCTCATGTCCTTGTTCTCTTCCTTGGGCTGGGTTCCTCAGGCAGATTGTATTCCCAAAGATTTACAATGACCTGATCTTCCCATGGAATATATGCTTTTTTAAGAGCAGGGAAGGTCATGGTGCATGGTGGAGTATGAAATGAGATCCATGGAAGGTGGTGGGATCACAGGACTCAAGCTCCTGTAGAGCCAAGCTTTGCTATTTCATCAATGCACAGATTCTCAGTGGAGCTGAGGTTGGCATAGGGGTCCCCCAGAGGACAAGAGAGACACTGAGGGGCTGGAGCATGTCCAGGGAAGGGAATGGAGCTGGGAAGGGGCTGGAGCAGCAGGAGGGGCTGAGGGAGCTGGGGGGGGCTCAGCCTGGAGAAAAGGAGGCTCAGGGAGGACCTTCTGGCTCTGCAATCCCTGCCAGGAGCGGGGAGTGGGGGACGGTCGGGCTCTGCTCCAGGGAACAGGGACAGACAAGAGAAAATGGCTTCAAGCTGTGCCAGGGGAGGTTCATGTTGGACATTGTGAGAAATTTCTTCATGGAAAATAATGTCAGGCATTGGAAAGGGCTGTCTATAGAGGCAGAATTAACTGCTGGGTGCTACATCCCTGTCTGGGTAATTAATCATTTAAATGGAGTTTTTCGGGACATTTAGGAATGGTGTTGCAATGGTCATTTTTTTATGGGACATGATTTTCCTGGAGCTGGTGGATTGTAAGAGTACAGAAGGGTGACATCTTTGCATGGTTTGCACTGCACTTACATAAAACTTCTTGGTATGCTTTTTTTATTACCTTCATTTAGTGTGGCAAGTCTGTCATCTTGCAAAAAATGGGTAAAGATATGGAAGACAATGTTTGGATTTCCAGTGTTGAAAGGGCATTGGGCAACTTATTCAAGGCTGAGGGAGATTGCTGTTTCAACTCTCAGCTTTAGTAGAAGGTTTGATGTAAAAACAGGTGAATTAAACTTCAAAAGCTTCCAATCAGATAAAATGAGGAACATATTAAATGAAGTAGACTGGCACTGCTTATTAGAAAATGGCCCATGAAGGAAAATTGGCTGAACTTTAAAGAGGTGCTGGAGTGAATTTTTGTACTCTAAAAACAGAGGAGTTCTTAAGAAAACCCATTTTATTGAGACAGATATGATAAAACAGACCTGCCAGTATTTACTCATCTTCATCCACAAACTTTGTTCTTTAGCTGGAGCATTGGCCAAGCTCATGCTCTCTCTCAGCTGCACATTAACTGCTCAGAGAAGTGCCTGGTCGGTATCCTAACATGAAAAATATGTTGATCAATGGCAGAGAAAACACCCTTTAAAACAGAGTTTAAAATAGGGAGTGGCGGTCACCATCTGTCTGGTTACGTGCTGGCACTTGCCACTTGGTCCTGTTTCTTGCATTAGACAGTAGTGAGAACTGACAACCTTCATTTTATTCAGAATCATATTCTTGGGTTTCCAGGCCTTTAACCAGCTCATTAAATACTGTCACTGTGGCTTTTAGTCCAGGAGGGAGCAGTAGAATGGTTCTGATAACTCAAACCTGGAGCAGTAATGCCCAGGCACATCTCATTACAGTGAGCTAAACGATGATAGAAACAGATCTTGGCTGCTTTGGCACCTTTTGGACCATGGTGACAAACCTGGAATAAACTCCCCCTCACTGACTCTAATTTGTACCAGTTCAGTAGAGCAGTCTGGCACGTTCTGTAGATCCTGGTTTGAGGAGCAGGAGCAGTCCCAGAGGCTAATCCTCTTTCCCATAAAAATGGAGCCACAGTCTTTTGGATGTTAATGTGCCGATCCCAGACAGATACAGTGAAATCCTCTGCAATCTCCCTTTGCACTGTATTGTGCAGTAATTGCATTGTGGACCTTTTAACTCGCTATTGAGAGACCCCAGGGCACGTGGTATTTGCAAGCAGAGTGTGGCTTAGCACACACAGCCTGTCCTAATGAGTCTGTGCTGGACCTTGCAGGAGTGTTTGCTGTAGAGATGGGTGGCAGAGGCCTTGTGGCTCAGGACAGCAGTAGGAGGAAGTATTAGTCAGCTCAATGTGACCTCTCAGCAAAGCTCAGCACAGCTTCTAAGCCATGGGTTTGGGTCTTGCTCCTTCTGTGTCACTCAGTGCCTTTGTCTGGACCATGTTTGATTCAAACAGTATTTTTGTGTGTAGATCCATTGCTTTTTTTTTCCTTCTTAATCCATTGGTTAGAAATAATTTGGAGAAAGATGATTTAAATAAGGAATGATGTGTCCTGGGTGGGTTTTCTGTGGCTGAGAAACAGATTCTTCACCACTGAACTACACATGTTCTCTCTTGCTCTGTGCCGAGCAGGATATTGAACATCCTGGAATACAGAAAGTCTTTCCTTCTCTCCTTAGGGACACCTACAAGATTTTATCCCAAAGTCTTTATCCCAGCTTTAGCTGTCTGAGTTCTCAGTCCCTGTTTCTTCTAAGTATTTCAGGAATTTGCCTGGGATAAGAAAGAGAATACCAGTGTCTCCTTCAGCCTGAGCAAATGAATGCTCTTATCATGACAATACACAGGCTTATTCAGAGCAAGTCATGTGCAATTTGTTGGTGCACATTTTCCAGCCTTTGTATGAAAAGTGAAGAAACCCTGTGACTGGGGGTGGGAGAGGAAACTTTTGAAAAATGCTGCACTTTATAAGAAAAGAAAACAAGAAGTGAAGAAAAGGAAATGGCTCCAGCACAGACAAGGCTCCTATGTCTGGAGGTGTGGCCTTGGAACAAGGATCCCAGATTTGCAATGTTCTTGCCACCACCACTTGCGCTTGTGGCTTTGGGAGAGCTTCTGAACCTCTGTGACAGAATTGGATGCTCTTCCCTACAAACTACTTTACTCCATAAACAACTCCCATTGTAATTCATTGAGGATACACCATTCCAGGAGCTTGACTGTGTTTCAAGAACCGTGAGGACTTCCTAAGTGCTGGAAAGCTGTTTGAAATCTTTTGTGCTTAAATTATAAGTCTTCTCACAAAGAAAATTCTGCCAGGTCAGTTTTTTAGGATATTGGCACAGGAAGCTGAGGGCAAAACAAAAGGACATGATGTATTCATTGAGCTGTAAGAGCCTGGTTGGTGTATTTGCTGTGAAAAGCTTGTAGCAGTTTCCTTACAGAGCAGGTCAGCTTTAAATGTACAGAGGAGGATGCAGCAGAGATTCTGTGCATGGCTGTGCTGGGACTGCAGGGAGACAGGTCAGAGCCACCTGAACACAGGGACTCCAAGCACCAATCCCAGTGACATGGAAAACTTGGTGAACACAGAATGGAAATGCAAAACAAGCCAAGAACTCACCCTCTGTTTAATAACCCTTTAAACAAAAATTAAAAGAGATGTTGACATGGAAAAGGCAGTTTTCTTTCTCCCTCTAATGCATGTGTCACCTTTTAAACCTTTTTTCAAACCTTTTAGAAGCCTGAAGTGGGAGCAAACCAACCTCTCAACACAAGGAACACTGTGCTGGGACAGCAGATGTTCGAGACAGAGGATTCTCTCACTTCAGGGTGCAAAGCTACTGCAGAGGACTGAGCTGTGCCTTAAAACTCGCTTGTGCTGAACTAATGTAATCACTGTCTTCAGTGTAATTAATGACTCATTTAGCACATTAGGGAATTAATAGATATTATATTCTTGGCTCTTGGCAAATAGTTGATTTTCTCCTATACAAATATCTCTTTAAAAAGCTGGATGCATAGCAAACAGATGCACATTCCATGGCATGGATTGTCTCTTGGCCCATGTTCAGGGGAGGGAGGAATTGCTGATGCAGAGAACTCTGAGTGTGAAATGCTGTGGAGCAGTTTAGGGCAGATGTTAGTGCTGAGGCCCAGCTTGTTGCATCTTTCACATATTGTGAGGTGATGGCCCCTGATAAGCCCTGATGGGTTGAGGGAGACACCTCAGCCCCCTGGAGGGATGCTCCTGGCCGAGGACAAAGGCTTTCAAACTGATAAGATTAACATAGGGTGGAGTGTTGTTGAAGGAATGACATGGCCCCCCTTTGTGATATCTTCTATAACCACTCCAGGACCCACCTCGCCTCAGGCATCTGCATCACCCCCCCAACAGATCGACTTAAGATGTTGGAGATGGGACCTATATGAACATGGACGAATGGCAAAGGAGAAGGGACGAAGAAACAAACTTCGATGTGTGGAAGATCCAGAAGGACAATAGCCAACCCGGACTGTGACTTTATATAACGGACTTTACCTACAGTTACCCCAGTTTTTATTAAAAGTTAAAAATAAAGGTTCTACCTCCTGTTCCTGTGGTGCTGGTAGCACTGGCAGGCTCAGCCTGTCAGTGTGGGTACAGCTACCATTGGCCGGTTTCCCGGAGAGGTCGTCCAATCCTGTCAACCCTCTGTTTGCTCATCCTCAGTTACCACCCACTCCTACTCCTACCCTATCAGTTGTAGCGGATTTGCATGCTCCGCCTTATCTCCACCCAGTTTCTGGATGGTTCTTCTCCCGAGGGCTTAAAAGGCCCTCCATCTTGTTAATAAATTGGATCGGCTCTGGCTTTCAAGGTGTTCACTTCGTCTCCGTGTCTTCATTGTGGGTCACGGGGTGGGTGAACTTAACCTTAAGCCCTTGCAGCCACGATTCACCACAGCTCAGCAGGCAGCGCAAGAACCCCCATCGCCGGTCTGGTCCTGACCCAAAAGACCAAGACTGCGACATTAAGTCACACAACGACCTGAAGAAAAATAAAGGTATAAAAAGACATGCAGTTTAAACTGCAACAGAGAGGGGAAAATGCCATGTCTCTGCTGGGATGACTTCTAGCAGTTTGCCTGACCTCCTCCTACCTCCTGGAACAATGCAGGGGTGAGGAGACCATGTGCTTACTATTTTTCTATACTTTACTTTCTTAACTTTACTTTCTTGCAAAGCTTATTCCTTTATACATTCTATCTTACAAGCTAACAGCTACTTTGATTCTTACTTTATAAGCATATCTTTTACTAACTGGGTTTTGCTACCTTAATACTAATGATGATGATGATGATGACTAATAACCANTTAAATACAATCTTGCAGCTGAACGTTCTCACCGGCAAAGCAGAACCCACAAAAACTGTCACATATTTGTTTAATAAATGTTATTTCGGGAGCTGTTGTGGGAAAAGTTCTTTTCTGGCTTAAGTGTGGCTTCATATTAGAGGTCAGAAACCCTTCCAACCTGTGTGCTGTCCGACAGTTCAACAGACAGTGTTGGGGACATAAGGACCTGATTGTCTAGAAGCGCTTATTGCTAATAATTTCTCCCTGGCTTAAGTGTGGTCCTCATAGGGGAGTCAAAAATCTTTCCAGCCTGTGTTCTGTCCAGAGACTGGCAGGCAGTGCTGGGTTCATAAAGCTTTGATTACTCCGAGGACGCTTATAGCTAATAACTTTTATTAATACAGTTAAGACTAGAAATCTTTGTATTTCTGTCTCCCTCCTCCCTTTCACATGACACATATGAACACTTTTGCAGTTCCATTTCTGACACTAAACCAGTGCTTTGCAAGGTCAGCCTTGCAGCCTGTGGGAGGCAAGTACTGCTCTGTTCAAAAATCAAGGGAACTGTTCCCTTGGCTACAGTAGACTTATTTGAAAAACAGGCTGAAAGAGGCTGAAACAGGAAATAGGCTGAAAATGCTATGAAATTAATGATTATAATACAATAAAATTATATATATAAAATTACAATAAAAATGAAACAAGGTAATGTCTATTTACGATATAAGTGCCAGATTCTTGTAAATGAAGTCTAAATAATCTCAGCTGATTTATTTTTAATTGCATTTTTACCTCTTTTTCTATTACTTGGAAGAGCAGAGGGAATCTTGACCTCTTCCATTCCTGACAGGTAATCTCAGGGAGGTGTTCCTGCTTATTGGGCAGCTGGATGGCAGATCCAGTTTTGGGCTTATATTTGGGAACCATGTGAATGCAGACAGGGGCATTTTGCTAAATAAAAAAATGATTTAGAAATTTACAAGGGATTTCCTCCCTTTTTTTTTTCTTTTTACTTCAAACAAGAGCAACTAGTGATTTGTTTTGAAGTGCCAGGCGCTCTCTTTACTATTAAAAATTAACACATTAAATACAGATTTGGTGGCATTCAGGTGGCTGATGTGACTTTGACTGGCAAGAGCTTTCGGTGGTGTCTGAACCAGACTGGAATGACACTGGATTTTCATGATGCTCTTAATATATCAGTATTCTGTTTCCAGGTCTTTGAATTAGCCTCTCCCCTACTGTTCCCTCCTTCTGGTTGCTGCTGCTGAGGGTGCAACATCAGACCTTGACTTGTCAGATCAGGCCCAGTGACTTTCAGTAATTCAGGAAATTCTTGCTTTTAAGTTAAATAAGAAGGGATAACCTATTTTTCTGTGGTATTTGTCTTCCTCTTGCTTTGTCTAAAGCAAAGAGAGAAGGAGTGAGGTGTCTGCTGGTTGGGGTGGCATCCCAGAGCTTACCACAGAGCTTCAGTTTCTTGTTATGTAACAGGAAATTCTAAAATATGGTAAAAATTCACTTTCTAACATTTTGGCTTATAAATGAAATTCCCTGCACTTCCAATCCAGGCAGTATGGTCTCACATATGGTTTTTGTCTCATATTGAAAAGATTTGTGCTAATTTGGCTCTGTATTTACTCCACCCATAGTTTGCATATTGTCTTCATCTTTGTGGTGCGGTTTGCCTGTGAAGCAGAAAGACAAAATAAATTGAAGTTGCAGAAGCAAAGACAGCCAAAAGACTCTGTCCAGTGCGGGTGCACTTGAGTTTTATGTTGGGGTGTGATGGAATCCTGGGTCTCATGTGGAAAAAGACACAGGTGGGAACGCTACAGACAAAGATTTTTCCTGGCACTGCTGTTTACCTGCTGCCAGGCAAGTCCCTTTTTCTCTGCCTCTCTGTTACTGTTCGTGCAAGTTGGTATCACAGAATCTCTAGAGAGCTGAGGGGTTTCTCTGAGCTCCGTGCTCAGGTGTGCCAGGGAAAGAATGGCTTTGAGGGCATTGGCCAAGGTTTGGGGTATTTTGGAGATCGTTTTTCTTTTATTTAATTATGGGTTTATTGCAGGGGAGTGGGATACTGTAGGTTTATTTCCAGCCACAGTACCTTCTGCCTTTTTGTGTAACTTTCTCTGCTGTGTTTCTGCTGATGTGTAACAAATTCTTCATGCCAAGTCCCTTGCTGGTGGAGGCAAACACACAACAACATTCTCTACATCAACTCATCACACTTTGCCTTAAAATATATCAGGTTTGGGGTCTTTTTATACCTTCTGTTTCTGTTACTGCATTTATAGCACAACAGCTTTGTAACAACAGAACAAGAGGGAGCAATTAAGCCCATTTTTATGCTTGTATTAGGTTTAGTCAGTTATATGTAGTTCAAGGCCATTTTGCCACAATATTCATTCTGGTTGGTGCAAGAGCTTTCACATCCACAGTGTGTCTGCTGTGGACAGTCAGCTTTAGCTGGCTTTTACCATGAAATGAGAAAACATCTCCACAGTTTTTTTCCCCCATCTTACTGACCTCTCAGTCTCCCTGTTCAAGCTCTGGATATGGTCACAGGAAGATTTGATATGTTGCTAGTCTACAAAGCAGAGATTTCCCCAGCAGAACATTTCAGAAAGGTGAGTAAGTTCGGTGTCCCAGAGAGAAGCAGTGCCTTGCCCTGTGCCCTCTTCTGAGCCTCCCTCCCTTGATGGGAGGGGGCAGGAGGAGGATGCTCAGGCTCAGGATCTACACATGAACTGTGGGAGCCATGATGGTCCCCTGTCCCTTTGCCAGGACCATGCAGAGATACAGCTCTGCTGTTTTCACAGCATCACAGAATGTGCTGAGTTGGAAGGGACCCACAAAGGTCATGGAGGCAGAGGCCCATCCCCAAGAGTCACACCCTGTGCCCCAGAGCATCATCCAAACCCTCCTGCAGCTCTGGCAGCCTTGGGGCTGTGCCCACTGCCCTGGGGAGCCTGCTCAGTGCCCACCACCCTCTGGGGGAAGAGCCTTTCCCTGAGATCCAACCTGCCCCTGCCCTGACACAGCTCCAGCCATTCCCTGGGTGCTGTCCCTGGTCCCCACAGAGAAGAGCTCAGTGCCTGCCCCTCCTCTGCCCCTCCCAAGGAACTTGTACCTGCAATGAGGTCTCCCCTCAGTCTCCTCTTCTCCAGTTGAACACACCAAGTGCCCTCAGTGTCCTCACACGCTGCCCCTCCAGGCCCTTCCCCATCTTTGTTACCCTCCTTGGGACACTAATGGCTTCCTATCTTTCCTATGTTGTGTCACCCCAAACTGCCCCAATATTGCAGGTGAGGCCACATCAATCCCTACCACTCTCATTCCTGCTCCTTTCCTCTGGCCCCTTCCTTGTCAGCTTTGTCATCCCACTTCCCTTTCCAGCCATGAGGTCCCCTGGGATGCTTTTCCCTGCCAGCTGCTCTCAGCCCGAGTTGCCACCTTGCTCTGTAACCTCACCCTCTGCAGTATGTCTCTGGTGACACCTTTACACGTTCTCCCAAGCCGTGCTATTCCTTTTTCTCTGCAGCTGGCCCTTTCCGTGCTCTCCCTGCTGTAGATGATGGATGGTGGGGCGGGAGCGGGCGCACCTGGCGGGGGCAGCGTGTGCCCCTGCGCAGCTGTGCCAGGATTTGTGATGTGTGCCGGGGGTCCAGCTGCGCGCTGAGCTCACTCCTGGCCCACGGCCAGGGCACAACCTGAGCAACCCAAGCAGGTGTCGGGGAAGGGTTTGAAGTGCCAGGGGCCGGGGCTGAGCCCTTCGGTGCTGCACAAGAGTTGTGTTGGGGCGAGTTGCTCTGGGGGTGTGTGCTCGGGCTCAGAGCAATGGCAGGGTGTTACCCAAGGCACAGCACAGCCCGTGGGGCTTTGGGGGGAGAGGGAGAAGAAAGATCTCAGAGCAATGGCAGGGTGTTACCCGGGGGGCTTTGGGGTGAGCAGCAAAAAGAAAGATCTGTGGCCAGTGAACCACATTGTCACCTGGGTGAGGGTGGGGATTGTACCGCTTTGCCCTGCACTGGGACAGCCTCACGTGCAATGGAGGGGCAGTTTGGGGTGACACAACAAAGGAAAGATATTCAGGCATTAGAGAGTGTCCAAAGGAGGGACATGAAGATGTGAAGAACCTTGAGGGGAAGTGTGTGAGGAGCAGGTGAGGGCACTTGGTGTGTTCAGCTGGGGAAGAGGCAACTGAGGGGAGATCTCATTGCAGGTACAACTTCCTTGGCAGGGGCAGAGGAGGGGCAGGAACTGACCTCTTTTCCTCCACTGGCACTATCTTGTTTCCTCAGAAAGATTTTTTGTCAAGCCATGATTTTATCTTGCAAATGTAATTCTGTGTGTTGAAGTTGTCTGACCTCTGACAGGTCCCCACACATCCCCTTGGGTGTGATGACCTTATTTGCTTTCTGAATGAGACAGATCCTCCAAATGCTCTGTCACTGGGCTGCCCAGAGATCCAGTGAGGCTCTCCTCAAGCTGAATTTATCTATACCAAACATGAAACTTTTGAGTTCTTATAAGCATGATTGATTAAAAAAACCCAGCAATAATTAATTATTTTTTTAAAAAAAGAATATGCAGATTTCCATTTGACCTGGTTTTACTCAGTGCAGAGTGTACATGTGTTGCAGAACTGGTGCTTGGCACTGCAAAGCATACACAAAAATGTGAGAAGTGAAGGAAAGTTACTTTCACTTTTAATACTTTGTCACTCCTGTCTTACAGAACTCTGTGGGAAGAAGGTTTGGGTGGGAGTTTATGTTGTGAAATAAGAATTCTTCATCATGATTTTAAAAAAAAGCACATCAAAGGTTATATATACGTATGTATCTCTACATGTATTTGTCTATATATAGTGTGACGAGATAGATCTAGATATAGATATATAAAGAGTGAGAGGGAGAGAGAGGGAGAATCTATATATTTGTGAGGGTGTTTTTGTAAATGTGGGTGAGACAACTGACGTGCAAAGCTCTTTTTAAGAAATTCTAGTGCATGGAGAAAGCCTGGACTGTAGGGTTAGCACTGGATTACTCTGAACATCTTCCTCTTCTGAATACTAGAGAAAGCCATGCTTTTCCAGGCAGGATGGAGCTCCTTGTTATGTCGTGGGCTATTGAGACCAAGCTGGGTTTCCCCCAGGACCCCCAGGACCTGGGGCAGAGCTGCCCCAGCAGGACACCCCAGCCCGTGCTGCCCCACAGCTGCCCTAGCAGGGCACTCCCAGCCCGTGCTGCCCCACAGCTGCCCTAGCAGGGCACCCCCAGCCCGTGCTGCCCCACAGCTGCCCTAGCAGGGCACTCCCAGCCCGTGCTGCCCCACAGCTGCCCCAGCAGGGCACCCTCAACCCGTGCTGCCCCACAGCTGCCCCAGCAGGGCACCCTCAACCCGTGCTGCCCCACAGCTCCCTGTCCTCTGGGGTGATGCCCTTACAGGATCCCAACGTGTCTGTCCTGCTTTAGCTGATGGTGCTCCCTGGGAGGTCTGGGTTTCAGCTCTAGTTCAGTGAAGGTGTCTGCTTTGCAAAGTATCTTTTCTTCCTGTTCAAGAGGTTATGAAGCTACTCCCTCTACACTCAGTCCCTGTGCAAGCCTTGTCATTAACTGAAGTGGCTCTGGGTGTATTATTACACAAGTAATTGAGGCTCCCTCAGCCTGGGCACAAATCCTGATCTTGGCTGAGGTCTATAGAAATCTTTTATATACGGACAAAATCCATTCTGTTGGCACAGACTGAGATTCCTGGAGTGCAGAAAAGGTGCAGACCCAGTGGCATGATGGTATTGACTCTGCCAAAAGACATGACCCTTTCTTTCTTCTGTGTCTTGAAATGGTGGCAGCTTTCAGATGGTATTGCCCATTTCCCCAGGCAGCCTGGCTGGAATTGGTAGGCGATAGAACTAACAGCCAGGATGAAACTCAGGAAATAACTTTTTAGTCCACAGAGATGAACATGGTCCTAAAGGAATCATTTCCTTGTGAGCAAGGGAAGGGATTTTGCCAGTCTCTCCAATGCTTTCCTGAAAGAATTCTGTTTAAAAAAAAAATTTGCATTTTCTTTTTGGAGTTGTGTTTACCTGTTGCTCAGTGTGTGTAAATGTTCACTTACTCAGCTAAGAAGCTGCTTTTCATGGGAAAGCTCTTTTTTCAGTCTCAACTAACAGAGGCAGGAGCCTGCCAAGGCTGTCATGGGCTGTAGTGCTGCAGGTCCCTGCCACTGACATTTTCTGTTCAGGGGGGCTGTAACCTGCAGCCTCACCTTGCTGTGGGTTGGATTTCCACCCTGTGCTGCTTGACGTCAAGCTCTCAACTGTGTTTTGTGCCACTGTGTTTGCAGCTCTGTCCCAGCTCTCTCCAGTGGTTGTGCAGCACAGACACACCTCGGGGACCATGGGGACAGAGCCATTGTTTCATCTTGCTCAGGTGCCTTGGAACTGCTCCTTTTTCCCCGTGGCTGCACAGCTCTGTAAGCTGAAGAAGAGCTCAGCATTAATGAATCTGTCTTTGACATATCTGGATCAATCCCAGGCCCAGTTGGCTGCGTAGTTTTCTGGCAAAGTCTCCTTTCCCATCCATATCCATTCTTACGAAGTGAGCTTTCCTCATTCAGATGTTTTGATCTCACTGAAATGTTTCAGTTAAATATTTCTTTTGCAATGCTGTTTTCTGAAAATCAGTATGTTCCTGTGGAAATATTGGATCATGTCTAAAATACATTCTTAACTGGCAAATATAGCCAGAGAAATGTCAACCAGCTCCTCTTCAGAGAGGTCCCATTCAGTGTCAAAGGTCTGCAAAGTCTTCCTTCTCAGATAAATCTCCTTCCTTTTGTGTGGCCTGATACTTCATGGGAAGCTCCAGGAGAATGAGGATGTTGCTGTACTGTGGTACATAGGCACAAGTCTGACTTGTTCTCCAGCCAAAGTTGCCCTCTTTTGGGCATGGGAAGGGAGCACCATGAATCCAGAACACCATCTCCATTGCCCCTGAGCACCCCCAAAGCTTTGGAGGTTCCTTTGACTATGCTTAAGTAGAAGCTAAGCAATTTGTTAAAATATGCAAAGGCCTTAAACCTAATTATGCAGATTATCCATGAGGCATTTGCCATATGAAAGCTGAACCTCTGTACATGCAGTAGGTTGCCATACAAACTGGGAACTCTGGGATACTGCTGAAAGTCTCATGTGGAAGAGTCGCAATCTCTTCTTGAGGGGATGTGTGTGAGGACAGAAGTAGCATGGAGGAAAAAAGGGGAAAGACATTTGCCACTGGCCTTATAGAAAAGGTATAAAGCTGAGACAAGAGGAAAGGAACAGGTCCAGGACAGAAAGCTGGGGAGGCAAGAGGGAGGAGGAGGGTCACTGCAGGATTGTTGCACTGAGCATTAGGAATTGCTACAGAGCACACAGGTTGTAGTGATTTTCTAATACTGAGCAATATGTCAGAAAGGCTATTCTGGATTTAGACCAATATATACAGTTTCTTGTCTAAGCAGAACCATATGCTCAAATGAGAGATCATTTTATTTTACTAGGATGGACAGTAAGTAGAAACATATTCCAGATTTCATGAGGTTTCTTCCCCCCTTGGCAGCCACAGTGCTGCTTGTGCTTAGTCTACGGTTTCTCAACTGTTTGATAACTGTCCGTGGTTTTACACGACTCCAAACTCTACTATATCATGATGTCCACTGAACTGTGACTAATGACTGTGTCAGAAGGCTCGTTCAGCAGGTCAGCCTGGCTGGAGCTGGTAATTGTTAGTAATAAAACAAATCAAACTGATCTGCACAATATGGTAAATGCTGTACAGTAGAAGATGTAGTTTTGTGTCCCTCCTTGAGTTAAGACTTAATGTTCTGTGTTCAGAGACTGACCTCATCCAAATCCTTTCTGACAGCCTAGAAAGAAGGAAAAAAAGCCCAAACCCCTCTGTGGAATGTGCAGGCTGGTGTTTAATACATGAGCCCATGCACAGCAGGTTGAGCAATCAAATGTACATGGATATTTATACAGTTTGACACTGGTAAATAGCCCAGCCCCTTCTCTCACAGCCACTGATCATTCTGGTTGTAGTTCTGAATATTGCAGTGTCTCTGTAGTTTAGTGTCCACCACCAACTCCTGTCTTGCTGCTGAACCATCTCTGGGTGTGTAACAAGACATCTGTGGCCTGATCCAGCCTTGTATTGGACCTGTTCACTTGAAGTGTCCCCAAGCAGAGCAAGGACTTGGTGCTTGTCAGGTTTGCTCAGCTTCCAGGAAATCCTGTGGAAAATCCTGTGCCAAAATGCTGTTTGCTGCCTTCCTGCTGCCTCCTGCAGACCCTCCATCAGAACCTGCTGGCCATCAAGTGCTCCAGGGACTCTGCTTAGCTCACTGCAGGATGTCAGCTGATGTTTTATGAAGGGATGGTCTTCTAGGGTGGACCAGCAACAAAGTAACTGCTATAGATGAAAAAAATCTGTATTTTCTTGTAGGGCTTTGAAAGTAAATTAGAAAACTGGGCAAAAATCAACTATATGAAGTTCAACAAGGGGAAGTGCCAAATTCTGCCCCTGGGGTGGGGCAACCCCAGATGGACACACAGACTGGGAATGAGAGGCTGGAAAGCAGTGCCAGGAAAGGGCCCTGGGGGTGCTGGTCAGGGGTCAGTTGGTCACATATGAGCCAGTGGTGCCCTGGGGCCAGGAGGGACATCCCTGTCCTGGGGGGCAT